>JAULBU010048772.1:0-13229 GCA_032358235.1 Odonthalia washingtoniensis | reverse complement strand
CAAAAGTGTTTGTCATAGAGGCGTGGTTTTGGTTCAATGAGGATTAATCCTTGGCGTGCTGTTGTGACTGGAATCCAATTATGCGTTTCTGGTTGTATTACCGTCTTTTCTGCCACATATATCTTTGTTAAGTCCTGCCCTCGTCGGGTATGTATTCTTGTTCCTCTGGTAACTGCGGAGCGTTTAAGAGTCTCTTGTTCGGTTTCCGAATGATCGGAACTGTGGTACCATCGTCAAGTTCAACTAAACACTTACGCGGGCATATTTCTTCGACAAATTTGTGTTAATTCTGATATTAACTTATATGCTACTTTGAACATTGAGTATATCCAAAGTGATACACAGAATACGAACATACGAAACATACATATAACGCATGATATAACATTGATTAAAAATAGAATCAAATTAGGGTAGAACGACTACCGTATGTTCACACGTGTAGAAATTAGGTTAAAACAACTACAGTATGTTCACACGTGTAGAAATTTGGATATATTAGAAGGTATCCCAATAAAGGAAACAAAGACCACACGTATCAGTAATCAACTGACAACAGGAAACGAAAGGTATAAATAATGGATGATAGAGTTGGGAAGACAATTATAATAAACGGATAGAATTTTAATAACAAACCAACATTCGATTAACAACAAAAGATACAAAGCCGTTTCGAAGCCTCCCCCGAAGGGCAGATCTGACAAAGACGTCGAACAAGTGCACACTGGGAGAAATCCTATGTGTGACACCATCTATCCACCAGCTAGCGTCATTCGCAGCGGGAGGTAGCCCAACCGCGAATTATGGCTGGTAACGCGTCACTATAAGTAACGCAACCTATTGAGTCTGCAATCGATTACTAGAGTAACCGAAGGACAGAAATAGGTAACCGTGTAACAAGCTGTGACAACAACATTTAATCAAAGAGTACGTCATCGATCTATCACCCAGCAAAACAAGGGGAAGAAAAGAACAACCAAACCCCAAAGGGGAGTGCGATACCCGAATAATAATAATAAAGACCAGGAGTGGAATTAGAGGGACATAGACATCACGTGATAAAAGCCGTTCCATAGAACGGAACGAGATCCTCAACAGTTTGTCGCAGAAATCACAGCCGAGGATGACCGACGTTGCTAGCCGATCGGCCAGGTAGAAGGTTACCGTCTCCAAATGAGATCCGAGTTGTGCAGCTAGTCTTATCTTCCCCATCCATATTAAGTGGTCTATTGTTAGCGTCTCGTATGTTGTTCAACCCTTTGAGCGGCTTTATTAGTTTCTCTGATCCATACGGTAGGTCGGATCATCTAATGAAACTTGAACCAATACAGATATTCAGGACTGCAGAAAAACATTTTGTTGAGCGTAGGTTGACCCTAGTAGAGAAAACTGCTTTTCTTGGCGGTCGTATGGCAAGTGGCTTACTATTGGATGGCAGATGAGTGGCGGGTAGAAAAAATTGAAAAAGAACCTACCAGATATCAGCGTCAGTTTAAAAAATTGACTAGTGGTTGATAAATGGTGGGTGAAAATCCAATCGGCAGCCATTGGTCTTCCATTATCCGCCATTCCGCGCTGAGATCGACCACTTAGCCGCCATTTGTGCCATTTTCCAGCAAACGATTGGTTCACGAATGGCGTGTACTTGAAAATTTAAAACGGAGATCGATCCGTACAGTACAGCGCCAAAGTACAGTACTGTATTGACCATTCACCGGTCATTTAATGGCCACTTATTGAATTTTATACTGTAAATGGACGGTAAAATGTAATCAATGGTTGGTGAATACACCATAAAAAATTAATGAAATTCACGTAAATCGATTCTAAATGGAATACGAATGGTCCGTAACTTGAGTTTAAAAATAATTAGTTTATTGGAAATATTAGGAATGGTCTATCAATGGTGGTTTCGAAATTATGTTCTTAAATTGTTTTTTGAAACAATATTAGCACATAATTATTTTCTTTTAAAAACAATTTAAACATCAACTTCAACATCAAAAGCCACATCCACTTCAACAGCATCAACAGCATCAACATCAAAAGCCACATCCACTTTAACTGCATCAAAATCATCAACATCAACATCAACATCAACATCAAAAGCCACATCCACGTCAACAGCATCAACATGAACATCAACATCAAAAGCCACATCCACTTCAACAGCATCAACATCATCAACATCAACATTAAGCCACTTCTACGTCAACAGCATCAACAGCATCAGCAACATCAGCAACATCGACAACATCGACAACATCGACAACATCGACAACATCGACAACATCGACAACAACCCCGCCTTGGAATTCCCAGCCAAATGGTCTATTGTTACAAAATGCGAAACCTAAACAAAGGTACAGAGAAACTCCAGAACAAAAGCGACAGCTTGTAGCACGTTTTAAAAGTAATATGTTGCCTTCGTCGGCATAATTGGAAGGCCTTGTCAAACATACCAATATGCGTTCTCGAAGTATCATTCTATGGCTTAAAAATTGTCGTGCTCGAGTTCTTCATGAAAAGGCTTAAAAGTCAGTAGCTCTATTCGTCGTCGTGATGGGATGCATAATTATGTAATTCATTCCCAAGCGCCTGTCATAACTGGCACGCCATCAGCTACCCCACCGCCTTCAGTTACTCTGACCCAAACGCCAGGAAAATCCGTGCATATTAACAGGCCATCGTTACTTGCTTCACCTGGCTCGTAGGAGAATAATTCTTCTACTAGTGCACCACTTACCCCACAGCACTCGCAACACCCGCAACACCCGCCACCTCCACCGCCACCATCTTCACCCCCTCCTCCCAGTCCTCCCCTCCACCACCCCCTCCTCCCCTACGTCTCCACAGCCGCCACCATCATCTTCTCAGCCTCATTTACGTTCAGCCTCAACACCACTGGTGAGACCAGTATTGTCAATGCTCGATTAAAATGAACCCGATGAAGATAACCATCTTCCGGTCCATACACTTCATATTCCTCGTAATGTGACTTCCGAAGAAGTTTCTTCGTCCTCAATGGCTCAACTTTCCATGGTTTCTATGGTAAACCCCACCTCTTCACCTACCTCTGTACCACCACCAAGTCCTCCAGGTCCTCCTTCTCCACCTCCACTACCACCGTTACCTCCTCATTCACCTCCGTTATCACAACGTTTGCATTACTATCGCCCTCAACCTTAATCCTACCGTCCCCATTCGCAGTGTTTCCGTTCGCACTGTCGTTCCCAACTTCATCGCCATTCCCAATTTTTGCTTTCTTTCTGTCATAGTTCTCATCCTCGCCGTTATTTGTAACGCCTTGACATTTCCCTTCCTATTAGCGGCTATTGGCCATTCCTACCATTTTTCACTTCTTCTTTCATATTGCTACTGTTGTTGTTGATTAAATCATCATTACCATCATCCAAGCCACATCACCTCTTTTCATACCCCTCCAGACCCTATCTTGACCTTCCAGCTTAACTTTTGCTGTGTGATTTAGGCGAGGCTATTCATCACCATCATCGTCATCATAACCTCTGCTGCCTCTTCTTACATTACCTTCATCTAGCACGACTTCCCTTTTTACAATTTTCCGGAAAGGTCCTCCAGCTCCACCAATACCATTGAACTGTTCATGACTACCGATACTTCTTCTTCTTCTTCCTCCACCTCTTCTTCTACTTCCATATGCGTGGGTACCGCACGATATTTCACTACTACGCTCTCCGCCACCAGCTCCGTTGACAAGGTAACTCCAGGCCCAAGCCAATTGAAAGCTGGCTTACGATTGACGGTATGTACTTTTTCAATCAAATTCTAAGACGTTAAAACGTTAGCAATATCATATAATCGTCGCACCTTTGTCTTTAACAATTTAGAAGCATCAGCACCTTCAAATTGATTCACTCCCGATGGATATGAATCAGATGGAGAACTACCAAGTAACTGAACAGCTTCATTCCCTATTTATACCGCAGTTTCCCCAGCAAGTAAGAATAATTGAACAAATCGTTGTGATAGAACTCCTAGACGTTTTCCTTTTCTCGAAGTTGGACGATTATCTGTAGATGTTGCATTGGGATGTTATCGATGATTTTGAAGTGTACTACTGCCCATTGTACCAGGGTTTGGAGTTGCAGTAGATGCCGAAATGTTATTTTTACTACGCAGTTCAATATCAGAATCTGTTTCCATAGATGATGAAACGTAAGCAGATTCATCATTACGGTGTAAGGAGGATGGGAGACGGTGGTGGAGATGGCATATCATTTGTTAGCACCAGATTTACTGTCATGAATTATTCCATTTCCGTAGATGGTTTTGAAGTAACATGAGTGAGTGCTCTAAAATCATCAGGGCCACTATATAAATATCACTTCCTGCCTTTTGTTTTAGATCATCTAACTTCGAATGGATCTGGGTAAACCCCTCCGTACATAACGCCTTTAGGCGCTTACAGTGGATGCTGCGGTGTCTAAACTAATTCTTTTGTTCTCAACTCTGCCAAACTCTTGAACGAAACTAGAACACAAATTAAAGAAAATTACATTACAAAGAAAATTAATAAAGAAAAAAAAACATGAGTTAGAGAGTAATGTTAATGTTTACGAACGGTAAGATGTAATATGATAGATTGTATTGTTGTACATGGATGGGGATAAAGACTCACTTCTCAGAAAGAAGACCAAGGGATTTTCTTTGCGGGAATACTCGGAGTTGCCGGAAGGTCCCTGTTGGCGGGACTTAACAGGTCGCGCTGGAGAAGCATAACACATTTATAATGAAATTGTGAAGGGGCTTAGGGCAGAGGAAGGCGGGCAAGTTTGACAATTGACAGAGAAGAGGTTAGTTTATGTCCTTGACTGAACTATGATGACGTTTAATCATCTTCATCCAAGTATAAGTCTTCATCATCTTTGTAGCTGATTCTGATTGTGAAGTTAGAGCTGGAGGAGCTGGTGGTACTAGTTCACCTGATTATTATGGTGGTGGCGAACCAACCATAGCCAAAAACTCGCCTAAACTGCATCCCCCAAACTGTACAATGATGTCCAATGATGTCAGTATTTTTGATATAGCACATCATTCCTCGGCAGTCTTCATCGTCTCTCAAGTTTTGTTGAAAATAGGAAAGCAAGCCGTGCTGAATGACGGACAGCTATTCATTCAAGACAAATGATAAAACTTACACCTCCTAAACCAGGTACTTTTATCTGTCAATTCTGTTTATATTTGGTTTGTTTGTTGGTAAATGAGGAATAATAAAGAAGGCACAATATGGTCAGTTCTCCTGTGACTTCGTCGTTAACGTTAGCGTTGGAGTAAGTGTAACAATCGCGGTGGTGATGGGCGAAACAAAAGAACGTTTTTTTATTTCCATCTCAGCTGGAAAAAAATTAGAGGCTCTCATACAAATGGAGTGGAATAATGAGATGATCAATTTATACACGTATTAAGCTATATTTATTTTTCAGATTTTATCGTGGGAATGTTATGAAAAAAACGTCAGTAATACAAAATCCATCAAGTTCGTCCATGACGTGAAGTCTCCTTGCTGGCCTTTTCACGTCCATGACGACTCTGCTGAACATTATGATGAAGATGTAAGATTTTTGGTGTCGTTCTACACTATTACTATTGGCAATCCATCATGACTTCTACCACCATCCGAAGTCGAAGAATCCATAACTACACCTTTCTGTTGAATTTTCATCATTGATCCAGACATGCCACTCGTCGTACTTGTATTTGAAGACATCATACTACTACGAGTTGTATTTTTGATATTCTGATGATTGTTTTTAGTTAATTCACTTTCATTTAATTCATCATCTCCATACTCTGAAGACATTGATGGATTTGATTGTCCTTCAGATGTTCCAACCGTATCATTTCTATCATCCATAGCGTTCGTAGTCGCAGTTGGTGTAGTAGCCGAATCTAGTTTTTCAATAAATTCTTTCTTCATTCTCTCCACCTCATTCATTAACTTCATAGGATCTCCTCCTGAAAACACGCTCTTTGTCGCACCATCACCACCTTTCTTCTTTAGTTCAATCAACAATCCATGCGTCTACGGTAACAATTCATCCAACGTATCCAGGTTATCTTCACGTATTACCGTCTCTATCCCAACATAGTACTTTTCAAGTGTTGAGATTAGATCCGTAGCAATTTCAGCTTGTAATAAAACCTCTTCGCTTTTATCCAGTGCCATTTTGACCTCTCGTGTTGCTTCACGTATCAAAGAGAGAGGATCATCGCCTTGAAGAGTGCCAGTGATTTCCATTTTTATCACCACGGTCATATTTTCTTGTTTAATGTCAATTGCTTCTTTTTCTTTCTCTTTTTTGATTCTCTTCTCTTCAGAAAGTAACCCGGCCAATATCTTCCGTGCTTTTTCAAGTTCATTTCCAAGCCCAACTTCCATTGCTAGCGGTGCCGGAAAGCCTCCATTAGCACAATTGTGTCCACCATTTTCATGCCCTCCAGGGCCCTTATGATGATGATGGTGATGATTAGCATGGCTATTATTACCTCCTCCTCCACCGTTTTCATTACCACCAGTGTTGTTGTAATTCTCGTAACCATTCGCATCTTTATGATTCCCATGTGGCCCACCATTCTTGTCATTCCCCACACTTGTTGCTAGATGTAACAAAAGCTTACTCACATGCTGAATGGCTTCAGTAAGTTTGGCGACCGACCGTTGATTCATAGCTTCTTTTGTGCTTCACTCGCTTCCACCTCTCTTTTCCTCATTTCCCTTGCTTGAATAGCGTTCTGTCTGTCCTCCTTGACCACTCTGCGTCGAGACTTCGTCGTTGTCGGATTCGTGTTACTTGCGTTCGTATTCAAATTTGCATTAGCCGCTGAAATCCCAGTTGATGTTTCTGCCTCTGGTCCCCCAACTTGGTTACCATAATCAAGACCAGTTCCAAAGAAAACCTCGTCACCTTCCATTTGTTGAGGGTTATAACGATGACTTCTTCATTTCTATGCTTACACTCATCATCATTATCAAGATATTCTCTATGTGTCCCATCATCCTGTCCATCATCCCCGTCAGGTTTGTACGAACCATTCACGGTACCATCGTCAACTCCTATAAAACTTTTGTTGTTGTTATTCTGAAACTACTTGGCAGCACCATCAGCCTTATCACCAGCAGTGATATTAGACACTCCTATATCCTTTTGTTCATGAAGTCGTATAATTAAACAAACAACCTCTTGCGCTCCGTGATGTGCCGCTTATTGCACCAGAGTCCAATTGTTACATCCAATTGTCTTACAATTATCTGTAACAACAGCTCCGTGTTCTAACATAGTAACAGCACAATGTGCGTGTCCCTTCAAAACTGCAAAGTCTAAATCAGACCAACCACCTTTCAAAGTTTTTTCGTTCACGTTGGCACCACGACCTAATAATAATTCCACAATATCTTGATGAGCTTTGGATGCCGCAAGATGTAAAAATGTAAAGGAGTTAAATAATCAGAACTTCTGTATCCTTTTCTAACATCGCTCGAATGACCCAGATGAAGATCCAGGAACATCAATTAGATCACCGTCTGGATGGAGATGGGATGGAAGACTGCGATCTACGCCAAAACATGCAAAATGTGATGAACTAATAGCATGAGTCGTTAGATTTCCACTGATATCGTACGGTCCGTTTGCTTGATAATGTGCGCCGCTGTGTTGATGGCGTTGATTTTGTTGAAATTCACAGGAATAACCTCCATGAGCCATAGACGACGAATGGTTTTGTGATGATAATGATGAATTGGCAGGAATCGCTTTCACTTTTTTCTTAATGTCCTTTTTTAAAAAAATATGTTTTTAGTTAGCATCAAACAAACATTAAAAACCCTTTTTTTAATGTTGTTTTGATGTACGTCAATTTGAAGACATGAATCGAATGGTTCCGCCCACGAAACATGAAAATTTCATTTAATTAAAATTTGGTTTCTTTGACATAGGTATTGGAAATTGTATAGCATTTGGAGTTCCGATTAATGCTAATTTTTCTCATGCTGGCATTCCACCCTTTTCCAACAGGTAATACTAACATACGTGCACTTTTATCAAATGCTTCACCTAATGCATCATCTAAAGTACCTCCTAATACTTCATACTTATCAACTGAATATACTAATAATAATTGGCAATGTCCACCTGATACAAGTAATGTTAAAAATGGAAACACTATACCTGATGAACATAACCTATATACTAATAAATGAGCTTCTAAATGATTAACACAACAAAGGCACATTTTTTACAGTTTTATATTTCACGTCCTGCTCGGTAACCAACTCGTAAGCAAACTTCTAGGTTTGGTCCTATTGTAGCTGCAAATGCATCAATGTCATTCTCTGTCATTTGCGCTTGATTTGAAGCGATTTTAATTACGTTTTGTATTGCATTTTCATGTGCTTCTCCCGCTACGTGAGGTACTACATTTCCCCATTTTTCAGTTAGTTGATTTTAATTTATACTTGCTTCAACTAAGATCTTACCATCGGATCTTACAATCTCGACTGCTGTATCATCGCATGATGATTCTATACCTAATACCGTAAATGGCTTTTCAATTGGTGGTGTGTACCTAGATGGGTTCTTCTATGTTGAATTTCCTGGCAATGTAGGTATTAGATAATCTTCCCATGGTGTTTCTCCAGATGTTAGTTGACGTTGGGGCAGTTCTACCAGTACGTTTTTAGGCAACCCTATATGATTACGCCGGTTATTATGTTGTGATTGTGATGACGATGATGCCGATGTGCAATACCAACGAGGTAGTTGATTAGAACGAAATAGACGTGTTGCTGTCGTCGACGTTGTGCGATGTAGAGATGATGGTGGAAGTCGAGCTATAAATGGAATGAGTTTAAATGATGTGGACGTTGAAGGAAGTATGAAATTTATCATGACGATTTGTTGACAAAGTAGGTGACGGACAAGTGTTCAATTTTGAAAGACACGAAAATTTCCGGAGATTTGATTTTATGTTGATGGCAGAATTCAAAATTTGAGGTCAATTATTTTTTATTGCTTCAATGTTCAATGCAGATTCTCAATGCAAATTCTCATTGCAGATTCTCATTTAATTGAGTATAATAGTACTAACACAATGAGGATGTAGACAACGAAGAAGGCTAAAGGAAATCAATCCTAATAATTACGACGATATTAATGTTCATACCATAATTACCAACGACAAATTTCTTTGACGCTTCAATTTTGACGTATCGCCGTCACAATCACAACATCCATCAAACATGTATGTCAACATCTACAAAGATAAAACCGCATAAGATATCTATGGTAGGATGTGGTATAAGTGGATTAACAACAGCATGAGCTTTATCACGTAAAGCTAAAATATAATCTTGTAACATAATTATATATGAAACACAGTCTGAAACCTCTGATGCCAATCAAGGATGAGCATTAAAATTATCAGGTGATTCTGCAGTATTATATCATGAATATGGTATAGACTTACGTTAACTTGCATCATTGTTCTCAAGTGTAATTGCACGTTCATCTTCATCACGTATTTTTATTATTCAAATTTGATGTGAGGTGCATGATTGAGGGTGAAAAAGGTGAAAAGATTCTAGTTGATGAGAACGGTAAACCATTACTTGTATCAATTACGAGAAGTGATTTACTAAAAGTGTTACTAAATGAAGTCGTTATTAAAGATGGAATTTAAATAAGCAGAGGCTTAAAATATAAAGTTCAGAGTGTAATTAAAGATATTGGTAGTTTAGAATTCAATAATGGTCTGAAAATTGAACCATTCGATTTAATTATAGGTGCTGATGGTGTACGTTTAAATATTCGAAATACTATATCATCATCAACACAACCAAAATATACAGGATTCAGAATATTATGGGGTATTGGATCATCTTCATCTTCAAATGAAAACATAGTACCTTAAGGTGATGTACATCAATGGTTTGGTGATGGAAGTTGTGTTATCCAATATGCAGGAGGAACTGAAAATAAAGAATTCTATTAACAGTAATATCGTTTCGTGATAATAAACCAGACGATGAAAACATTTTATATAGTGAAACATTAACAACGAATGAAGAAGGTATATATTTATTAACTAAGAGAAATTTCCCTTAGGATGTTTTGAAGGGGTTTCAAAATTGAACCCAATTTTCAAGTACTGCAGTTTATGAATATGATGAAAGTACTAGTTGGTTCTCTGATATTTATAAAATTGTACTTGTAGGAGATTCAACGCATACAATGGCACCTTATTTAGGGCAAAGTGCCAATCAAGCTATACAAGATGCTCATGCATTAGCAAGTACGATTTATAATAATGAAAGTGATGATATATGAAACGGTATCAAGCGTTATGAACGTATTAGAAAAGGACCTACATCAAGATTAGTTAAAAATAGCAATTTTTTAGGATTGTTAGAGACACAAAATGGGAAAATGGGAATGTTTATACGTAATAATTTATTTAAATTTGCTTATAATTCAGGTATTTAACAAAAACGTTTTATAGAATCTTGTATTCCAAAGTCTTATTCATTATTTAATGTGCTTAAGGTGATATATATCATCATGCCTTTGTTTACTTGTTGGAATATTCATGCGAACTTCATTGACTTTGCCCATATCAATTTCAGATATGATGATATTATGTTGGTGATCAGTTTGTTTGATAACTTCACTCCATGGATCAAAAATCATAGAGTGTCCCCAAGAAACATAAGAACCATCATTTTTATCCTTTCGGGCGGCTTTCCATTAGAACAGAGATTTCCCCCCATTGTCATATCTCACTGTTCAGCCACTCGACCGTCGCCACTCCTATCAATAGTCATTGCCGTCGAAATTATCACTATTACTTCCGCAATGACAAGCTCCGCGAAAACAACAACAAAATCAAAATTTCTACAGTCATCATTCTCTTCATCATTTCCATCAATTATTCATCAAGCAATGCCGCCATCCCATTTCGTCATTTTCCTCCATTCAATCATACACTAGCCACAGCTATAACTCGTCGATTTTCAGATATACTTAAATACCATTATCCAGAGACTGTTACTCATGAATCACCAGCAAAAGCATTTCGTTCGATGCAAAAACGAATTGAAAAGAAAACAATAAAATCAGAAAATGAAAACACATCTTTAGGATATGCAACTCGACCAGGTGTGGGCATTATATCATACGATTCACCTTTACGATACAGACGTGAAATATATTCACAATTTCAAGAAGCATATAAATCTGAAGAATTATTTACATTAGAACAAAGGTAAATGCCCGCTTTACCTGGTGATAGTCCTGTAGATTCTTTACTGGAATTATTAAGAGCGAGTTATATTGAAATATATACTAATAGTTTAAGTATATACTGACAATGTGTTAACAGATGACATACCACTTATTCATGAAAAATTGATAGAAGAGATTAAGTTATGTGATGATGTATATTATTCAAATGATGGAAACATTGAAAACAGAGTAAAAGATGAAGATTATGATGAAATGATTATTCATATAACTGATTAAGAAAGGATATACCCACAAATTACATGGAAGATTCACCAAGTTTAAATGTTGGTCATGTTTCTTGTAGTAGATCTTCTAAATTAGGTATGAATATTGAGGCAAAAGATGATATTGAAAGCTTATCAAAGTCTAATGTTGACCGTCATTCATTTGGTGAGATGGAAAGCATGTTAAGCTTTAATAAAAATGTATCTGGAGATCAGGTATCAACTAAACTTCAAAAGAATTATAAACAATTAACACCTATGTTATCATTAGATAATGCATAATCTCATCAACAAATTGAATCATTTGTTAAACGTGCCAATATTCATAGTGAAGAGGAACTATTAACAGAATTAAAAATTGATGGTGTTGTATTATCTTTAGAATATCATAACAGTAGTTTTCTATAAAGGTATTGCAAGAATGATAATATTAAAAAATCTTTAATTGGTAGAGATGTTGTTTTGAACTCAAATAGCAATACATATGACATTATTCTACAAAATTTCGAATATATAAACAACAAATGAACATATTTATCAATAAATTCAGATGTTCGAGTTGAATGAGGCAGTGATGTAATACCAAAAGTGGTATCAATCGAAAAAATATTGGTTGGTAAATCAATTAATATACCTGAAGTATGTCCTGTATGTGATATTAGAGTAGAACAAGTTCTGCAACAACCTAAAGGTGGTATAAAGTTATATGTGTGTTAATGGTCTCAATCCATTGGGATCCATGAATACCAAAGACGCATTCAAGTTATTCAAATCAACTTCCAATAATCTTGCAGCCATGTGCTGCAAAATGTCTGTTTGGAAAGCTCTTGTTAGATGTTTATCTAAAGGTGCTGATACTATCATGACATTCACATCTTCTACTCTTCGTACATAATAAAATATGATTTGAACAGAACCTGATGATTCGCGATCTACTTTTCCCCACACTATAACTCTAGCTTCTTCCTCAATTATATATCTTGGTTCTGCTATTTATTTTTCTTCTGACACTTAGCATACCTCAAAATTTCATACATGAATGGCTGCTAATTGACTGATTTAACATTAAAGACAGGATGGAATAAATTTCAATTTCAAATGTATTTCATTGCATGTCATGCAACTATTCTTCAGCCATTCCAGAAGTCACTGAGGTGGCTGACGAATGGTTGCATGACATGGATTAAAACTAAATAATTAAAAATTTAATTGCTGAATGATAACCATTCATCAGCTACCCCAGTAGCCACTGAAATGGCTGGCGAATGGTCGCATTACAAAAATGAATCCCAGCACGGCTGACGAATGGTTGGTTCCGTATTCTGATTATTTTTCAATCCGTCATTTATGGTCTATACTAATCAGTGGTTTTTATAGAATTTGCAGTCACGCCATTCCTGATTCATTCGTGACCAAGTACAGTAGAAAAAAATCGAAAAATCGAAATGTTTTGAAATAAATTCTCATGTGCCATTCATCACGCAAAAGAGCCATTTAGCCGCCACCTATTCGGATCTTTTCTACTAGGGCCAACCGTACAGAGATATTCACAAAGAATCACATTGTCAATAGCCGCATCCATGAGATCATTGGGAACTTATTCGTGCGATATAGTACAAGCATATATACAATCCCACACGGAATTCGAAAGGGATGTATATATAAGGTCGCCAGAAGAATTAAACCT
>JAULBU010048761.1:0-13230 GCA_032358235.1 Odonthalia washingtoniensis | reverse complement strand
TAATGAGATAAACACGCCTAACCGGTATACTTGCAACTCTGTGCTTTAAAACCTTGGCTTTCTATGGCACATTCTTTATGGGAACATGCTACCAATGCAGACACGAAGAAAACTCAATGACAGCAATGTTTGTTTCTATTATAACCGTTAAACATACATTATATATATATATATATATATATATATATATCATTCCCAATTTAATTTTTCCAAAATTCGCCAGAATAGCCTATACTAATTCTGTACGGTACCTTATTAATGTTGGTACGGAAATAATGTAGGCTATATTAATATATGTTTGGAGTGAATTTTTCAGGGCCTGTGAAATAGTGTAGGCTACATTAAATCTGGTTGCCAGCGTAGTGATGCCCCTAAACAAAAACAATTGAAAATTGACTTTCCTTTGTGTTGTGTAGATTTGCTTCAGTAAAGTATTAACACCAGACTTTTAATCAGTTGGCATTCAGTCAAGTAACGTGTCTTTATTAAGGTAAAGATGATAGAATAGAATAGAACAGTATATGAGGGATTGTCTTCTTCTCTGAGGACTTTGCTCTTTGTTCGTCAGTTAAGTGTGTTCATATTTTAAAAAATGCTCAGTCTTCCGTTTGTGAAATTACTTCGATGTATGTGGGTGTGTAGGAATGCTAAAACGTGTAGCGGTTTCCAACACTTACTGTACTTACTACAATCAACATAATAATAATCCCATCATAACCTGTGGTGGTGACAAGATTGATAAAGAAGATACTACTGAGATTAATTGTTGGTAGAAGAAAGATCGTGTAACGTTTCAACATCATTCAATCTAATGTACAGTCATGATACATGTAGAGTTATTGATGGGAGAACGTCTCACATAAATAGCTAGCTAATAGTATTGAGATCAACACGAATGGAGCAACGTTTACTTCTTGTGATACATGATTTTTTAGAGAGGCAATGCCAAAAAATAACACATACATATGAAATATTTTCCCCTCCGTTAATCTTTATGGTCATATATATATTGAAAATATGAGCGTGACCAGAGTAGGATTCTGGTTGAATAACATTCGGACTTCCCTGTCTATCCATTTTCATGATTGTACAGTCGATGACGCCCACACAGCTATCGAAAACTGAACCCTTTTCTTTTATTGCTTCGAAATATATTTCTGTTCTTTCCGAAATTATTGATAAAAAAGAAATTCAAAACCTCGAGCAAAAATCTGGTCAGACCAACGACATGGTTCTGCCAATATTCAAATAACTATACATTTTATTGTTAATATAATCCCAGCTGTTTAGTTGGATCCTATAGTTTTCCCATCAGCAAAGCCAATTTATTTTTTGGTTAAAAAGAGTCTAAATTGTTTTATAGATACTCTATTTGAGTAAGTGTTTAAATTGAATTTGATGGATTTAACATAACCATTCCGCATTTGCACTCGTAGAATATCTGCGGCCCTACATTACATTTACCACATCTAAAATGCGAAATTCATTAAAACTTTGACTGCTCTCGTTGAAACGTGTCTCATTTATTTTCTCATTAATTTTTCCGAACGAATTCGCTCTAACAATAATCCTCTATTCAACACGTGCTACAACTCGAGATGATCTAAAAGAGAGGCAATAATATTGTTCCATTATAATATTATTATACTATCACAAATGCAATCCTCCAGGAGTGATGCAGTGACCTCCAGGAATGAGTGTTACACTTAGGTAAATAATGCGTATACGAGTGGAGTTGTAATCTCCAAGATCGATTAGATTAGTACAGTGTGTAAATATTGCGGTGTATGGGGGGAATAGTTGATAACCAAAGAATGATTAATAAAGTGAAGAAATACTAATGTATGCGGAGTGGGGTAACAATCTCGGAAGGACACGGTAGTAAAGTAAATGCTAAATGTTAACGACGATCACGAGTGTAATGTTGTTAGAACGTAAATGACGAGGTCACAAGGTTGCGTTGATCTCGTTAAAACAAATCGATCTGGAGTGATCCTCAACTTGATACCAAGTGTCAGCGTGTATGATAGAGATATTATGCAGGATTCATAGCAGCGCGGTGTGAATTGTGAAATGGATCAGATGAGGGCCAAGTTGATCGTTACAGTAGTTGTCTCAATTTTGTTCACGCGGATATTTCTGAGTTGTACAGTTAGGGTATACGTATACAGTGCACACGGCAACGAGGTGTAGATACTGTAATTGATCAAAGAAGATCAAATCGAGCGTTACCAATATACTGTAGTCTACAGTCTGTTCATAGCGATATTACCACTGCTACCAACGCTCCTCATTCAGGACATATTCAATACAGTAGTGAATGAAAACTCTGTGCTTCGTTTTCTTGATTTTTGCCAATAATATGAAGTCTTGATCTTCGCCACCACCATATTTTTGGCACCAAGGCGAAATCAAAAACACAGTCCCTGAACAAGCGTGGCTCATCTTTCAAATATTCTCATTCCTAACCACTCAACATTCGACATTTGATCCACGACAACATCGAGAGAAAAAAAAAAAGATGGCTGGATTGCCAAAACTTGTATTTCAGGCATTGTTTGCCATTAATTTTCTCATCTGTTTATTAGTTTTGTGGACGATTCTTAAATTAGTTTATCTGTTGCCATTCCTAGGACCGAAGAAAAGACGTGAATCGATCAGTATTGACATTTCTAATTTTTGTTTTCGTAATCTTATGTTACGTCCCTGTCCATGGGTTAAACTTCACGGAGTTGATGAACTTATAAATGTTCTGAAAAATGCTAATGGCGCGGAAGGAGAGTCAGCTCCATTTTTTCTTGCTAATCATAACTCCAAACTTGATTCTTTATTAATCACTGGTATTTTTCCATCATTCATTACTAATCGAATGCGATCTCTAATCAAGCTTGCTTTATTCAATGAACCTCTCTTCGGTGGTGTTTGTAAAGCTGTAGGTCATTTCCCAGTATATTATAAAGGAAGCGCTTCTGGTACGTCAAATCAAATTTCTCACTCCACTTTTCTCAATATATGCATTGTATATTGATGCTTTTGTTTTTGTTTTTGGTGACTACTTTATATATTCTGACATTGTTAATTGATTTTTTGAATGAATTTCGTAGGAGATTTCAGTGTTGACAAGGAAGCTCAGATGAAAGTTGCTGCTGATATGGATAAATTTCTTAATGATGGTGGTGGATTATTAATGTAAGTTTTTCCTCATTGTTTCAATTGCGTTGTTCGAAACCGCGGTCGTATATATATTTGTAACATATGAGGTTTCTGACTTGTTGATGATAAAACGATGACATGAAATATGAACTATGCATGAGTAGTTTTCCGGAAGGTCAATTAAACAAATCACCACGTAAATTGCAGTCATTCCGTCATGGTGCATTCACTCTCCCAATCGCACACAAGAAAGCGATTTGGGGATTTATTAACGTAGGATGTGATAAAGCATGGCCTTACAATGCTTCCATGGGTGGATTTCCTTCAGATATTTACCTAAAGGCATTTAAGATTACGGATGATGCTTCGAAATTTGAAAAAGTCCAACTCGCAGAATACTCTACGAAACTCATGCAAACTGAAATGGACAAAATCTACGAAAGCATAGACAACAACAGCAAAACCGCCTAAAACCATACATTTGTTTTGGGATCATTTGTTTTCTTCTGCCTCCCATGCAGTATTTGTCTATAATGCTTTTACTTTCCCCTTTTCTGAATTTGAATCTGTTTCCTTTTTTGGGTTTTGTTTAATTACGGTGGGATTGTTTTTTGATGTGTTGCCTCTGTTGTTGGTGCTTTTCAAGATAAAAAGTACAACGAGAGTCATCCAAAAAAAAAGAAAACAAAAGGATGACTGGTTTATTGTTATATATATATACATATACTATATAGCCGCTATTTCTAGCCTGTTCTCTTTATGTTTTGAATAATTGATCTGACTTTTTTAGAGCCATTTCCCGCACATCAGTGATATTGCCATTACGACACATGCGCCAGCCACCCACGGACTCAATCGCTCACCTAATAGAATAATTCACATTAATTATTAGTTAGCGGGATGAAACATTAACAGGAGTGGGGAAGAAGAGAGAGAGAGAGAGAGAGAGAGAGAGAGAGAGAGAGAGAGAACAGTAAATAAATAAAATAAAAAACGTACCAATTCGTGCAGCTTTCCAGAAAATACCTAGAAAACCATTTTTGTTACGATCGAGAATAGAAGGATACATTGATCGAATATAAGAACAGGTACAAATGACGAGAAGAACGACAACAAGAAGACTTTGAAAATTAAATATGGCAGACATTGTTGTTTCTTGATATTTTCCTTTGAGTTTACTTGATTCGATCACAAGCTCGCCCCTTGCACAAACGAAGATGTTCACTGGTCGTTGTGACCACTTTGTCAGTGATTCGTCTGTCCAGTTGGGTGTGTTTCACAGTGTGAAATTCACACGGCGAGAAAGTTTGGCGCGTATTTAATGTCGGATCAAATTTATAGAGTGAAATCTTCAAATCGAAATTTCTTTCAACACAATCCACTTCTTACAAATCCTCCAACAACCTTTCGCTTTACAACAAAAAGTTACTTTGAACACATTTTATTGGATTAAACTTTGAATTCAACTATTCCTATTGGTCGTTTTTACATTAAATGCACGAAAATTTTTCGTGTTTGGTCCGCCAACCACGTGTACATTAATCTTGGTCTCATCGGTCTTCAAAAAATTTACACACACACACACCGATGTTGTTCTCCCTCATTCCTTTTTTTTTCAAGTGAACAATTTGATTGTCACAAAACAAAGAAAAAACAGTGAATCAATGTTCATCTCAACGAAACCAAAGCAAGCAACGAAATCAACGGTATACTGTGGAGAAAATTCGTTCTGTCGGTAGTGTGAATTTGATCAAAAAACAAGAAACAAAGTTTAGAATCGACTGGGTTTGGTTGTAATATGGCGTCGAATAGGTTGATAGCAGCTGCGAGTTTAGCTGCACGTGGTAGTGGAGGACGTTCTTCAGTATCTGGGATTACTGCGACGGTATTTGGTGGGACTGGATTTTTAGGACGATATGTAACAAATCATTTAGGACGTATAGGATCACAAGTAACTGTACCATACCGTGGTGATGAATTATTAGCAAGACATTTAAAAGTAATGGGAGATTTAGGACAAATCACACCAGTACCTTTTGAAATGCGTGATGAACAGTCAGTACGTGAATCAATTCAAGGTTCTTCAGTTGTTATAAATCTAATGGGTAAAAATATTGAAACATTAAATTATAAATATAAAGATATACATGTAGAATCAGCAAGAAGATTAGCTGAAATTTCAAAGGAAGAAGGTGTTGAAAATTTTATTCATGTTTCAACTTTAAAACCAAGAAATCCATGTAAAAGTAAATGGTTACAATCTAAAATACAAGGTGAAGAAATAATTCGTGAAATATATCCAAATTCAACTATTGTAAGACCTTCTGATATGTTTGGATCTGAAGATCGTTTTCTTGTTAGAATAGCTCAAAATGTAGCATTATATGGTATTGCTATACTTCCTAATTTTGGTGAAAGTCGTATACAACCTGTTTGGGTTAATGATGTCGCTAGTGTTATTGCAGCTGCTGCAAGAGATCCAGAACGTTTTAGTGGAAAAGTTTTAGAACTTGCAGGTCCTGATGTTTTAAGTATGAGACAATTATATGAACATATTGCAAAAGAAACAAAACGATATATTACTTTCATACCAGCACCTACTAAAGTTATTGAATTAGGAGCGAAATTTTCAAATTTAAGATTACCTCTTTTAATACCAAATCCTACTTATTCTGCAGATCAAGTTATGATGGAAAATTCAGAACCGATTTTAGATTCTTCTAAATCTGACGTAATTCGTTTTGAACATTTGGATGCTATCGCTGTTAGTGTCTATTCGGATATTACAAAAGAAATCGTTAGACGATTCAGACGTGGTGGTGACCGTAGTTCTTTGTTTTACGTCGATTAACTCACGATGAAAAGACATGAACGTAATGAGAGACACTATTTGTCACCTTTTATTATCTCTTTTTTTTTTTTTTTTTTCTTTTAGTTTTTATAATATGAAAACGTTTTGGTTGCAAAAAACTGTGGTGGTGGGGGATGTTAAGTGTTTGAGTGGTGTTTATGATGATTGAGATGATGGAAGGATACATTCATCTCTGGATGTTGATTGTTCTGAATGAAACCAGAAACCAATTGTTTTTATACGTTGTTCTTTTTCTTCTCTTCGTTCTATATAATTAGCATGTAAAGCAATAATATTGGGATATTGTAATGAAAAGTTATCACATTTTTTCCATAATAAATCATTGGAACCATTAGGAAAAGAATCTAATGGTAAAAGTTTAGTAGTCGTACCAGCATTTGAATATATACATTCTGTTGAACCTACACGATTACCTGGACCACCATGATGATCTTTAAAAGCACCACAAAGAACATGATTAAAAGCTTTTTGTTCTGATCTTCTTATAGCATATGCATATTTAATAATTGCACGCATTGCAATGATAGTTTGTGGTGTTGCTCTAGCAAGATATAAACCTGAATTTAAATTATAATTCAGAGGTAAATTATGTAATGAAATTGAAGAAGTATCTGATTGAATGACAAAATTAGAATGAGAATATGATAACATGAAAGGAATTGGGTTGGATATCCAAATAACATCAACATCAGAGAATAGAACTGAATATCCTAATGTAAGTAACCTTAATACAAGTAATGATTTACGGCGTGAAGTTTCGATGAAATCCGATGTACCAAATGTATGAGCTGTATCATTACCAACAATAGTGGTATGTTGTTGTTGTTGTGAATGATGTGAGAATGGATTTGATGAAAGTAATTGTCTGTTGGTATGATGAAGTGACGATGAAGATGATGATGATGATGATGAAAGATCATGAAAAAAAACGTGTGCATTTCTCTGTGAGAGATAATCGAAGACTGGTCGATCCATAGCTAGAACAATATAATTAGAAATATTTAATCTGTTGAGATTACAAATGAAATTGAGAGCAAGTTTACGGTATGCATAGTTAACGGCGACTGCGACGATGAGTGATGCAGTAGGTATAAGATGATGAGAGTTTGGATTTTTTAAAGTCGATGATGATGTTGTTCTATGTGTATGAGATGTAATATTTTGAATAAGATATTCAAGTTGTTTCGCGGATCCAATTGCAGATAATGTCGATTGAAAAAGTAGTGACTTTTCAGTTTCGTTGGTCATCATTGGAGTTGATGAGGAATCAATAAATGTAATAATGACAAACACAACCACAACCACACATATAGATAATAAAGCGTATATTGTTTCAGATGTTGAGAAGAATGATGAGAAGAATGTTATGGGTCGATGAAATGGTATTGGTAGTGACGACATGGTCCATTTTTTTCGATGACTTTTTTTATGAGCTTGTGAATTATTACCACCTATTATTCGTCTACTCATGGTTGATCTCTCCTTTCTCTCTCCACTTTCTCCGTCTGTTGTCTCTTTCCCGTTCGACATTAATGGAGTAAGAGAGGAGTATTTACAGGGTTGCTGTATAAGAATTACAAGGATGGTGTTTTAGTGTGGGTAGTATTGTACAAGTTTTAGTACCAAGTTAAAAACAACGGTTGACACGCAAAATGATGGACCCGGAACACCCCACCGCAAGGAATACTATTTATTCATATTATTCTGATTGTGGACAAACAAACAAACAAATTAAAAAAGGGAAAAAAAAAAAAGGAAACAAGCAAAAACCAAATCAAAACCAAATCAAATCAAAACCACCATTCCATTCCATTTAAAACATCCCAACATTTGTTTAAAACATTTTTTAAAAACACACACCAATACACACATGATGACAAAGCATCGCCCAAAAGAAGAAAGCAAAAACCTAAAACCTAAAAAAAAACAAATCATCATATTCCCAAACTTTCCTCTTTTTCTTCTTTTTTTTTGTAACACTTAACACCGTCTCTTGCACGACTTGCAACAGTTTCTGTACACGTACATAACACGGCCGCATCGACGTTTCGGAACACAAACGCGTTCCGATTTCCGCGATCGACACCCACATTCCTTGCTACTACTCTTACCACCATCACTGCTACTTACACCTCTGCTCGCACCACCACCACTACCACTTCCACCATTTTCCATTTCCTCTTCCATTACCTCTTCAATCCCCGCTGATTCTCCACCACCTGACCCACCAGAACCAGAACCACCACTTTGTCCATTCATCCCATACATCCCACCAGACCCACCACCACTTCCTCCTCCTCCACTACCACCGCCACCACTTCCGCTCAAACCAGTACCACCATTAGCAGCTTGAGAACCTGGGCCATATGCAGAACCTGGGTCATACCCACGAGAACCAGAACCTCCACTTCCAGGACCATATGCATGACTAGGTTTAACAGACGTACCACCACTACCACCACTTCGTGCGGATTTATTATTAGAATGCGTACCACTTTTAACACCATTTGACATTTCAGCCCCATTACCACTACCACCACTACCCCCAGTACCAGTACCAGCACCAGCACCACTTCCACCGATAGATCTGGGTCTAGACGGGGAATTAGTGGATGGAGCGGCACGTGAAGGTTCGGAGATTGGTCGGGAACGAACGGAACGACTTTTATGAACATATTGATGGTCAGAAGTGTTTGAACTATTGGTAGTCGACGGTTCACATTCACAGGACTCTTCATCTTCATCAACATTTTGATCAGGTTGATGATCATTGGTAGCAATATCGTTTGAAAGATACGGTAGGTCAGCATCGGTGAAATGATCATTATCATCTGGAGATCTAGATTTAGATGACTTGGCGACGGATGTACCCTTGACCGAGGTAAGACGTGAAGGTTGAGCGTTGCGTTTCGGTTTAGCATGACGATTATTACATACTGAACAGGTGCGTATGGTGTACGGAGTAGACGGCGATGAGGATGCGGATGATGCAGATGATGATGCAGATGTTAGTTGATGTTTACTTGAACAACAACAATCACAAGATGATGATGAGCAAGAAGAGGCAGCAGTGGTTGGCGAGGGACCTTTTTTGTTGGAGTTGCGGTTAGATGAACGGGATGCGACGGATTTGGATAGCTTGGAAGGCATTTTTCTTTTTAATTTTGAGGGAGAGAGGGAGAGAGAGAGAGGGGGGGAGAGAGAGAGGGGGAGAGAGAGGGAGAGAGTTAGAGAACGAGAGGGAGAGGGAGAGGGAGAGAGAGAGAGAGAGAACGAGATATATATATATATATATATATATATATAAATCGAGGGAAATAGTTTTTAAAGAAAAGAAAAGTATGTTGAGTTGGAGAATGAGAACAAGTGGAACGGTGCCAACATGGAGAAGAAGGAGAAGAAGAAGGAGAAGAAGAAGAGAAGAGAAGAGAAGAGAAGAGAAAGAGATTTAGAAATAATAATGCGGGAGAGAGAGTTTGTTTATTATTATTATTATTATTATTTATTATTATTATTTATTATTATTATTATTTATTATTTATTGATGAAATTGGAATAGTTGGTAATTAAGCTATTTCCGGGTTACTTAAACACTGTACTGTACACAGTGTATAGTAAAAAATGATGAATGAATGGAAGACCGAATGGATTTTGACAAGTGAGCCAAACTGTGTGTACACTGTACAAATGGATGGATTGGAGATAGTACACGTCATAGCTTCGCACTTTTATCCGCCATTCAACTTGTGAACTTCATTATTATTATTATTATTCATCCAGATTCGTTATTTTTGTTTTATAAGCTCGACGCTTGGCTGCATCTCTTCCTTTCTATCTTTCTTTCTTTTGTTTGCCATGTCATTCTCAATTTCTTTTTCTCTACCGCAAAATCCAACAAACAACGCCCCCGTTATACGTGTCATCCAAAATACAAATACAAGGTAAATAAAAAAAAACTGGACCAAGTGAACTATTAAAAACAACGTTTGCCCTTATCCTGTGTCATTCCGCCCACACCAACGCATCCACCGGTCCTGTCGCTTTCCCCATTATATTTTATATCACATCACTTCAAAACAACTACAACACACCCCCCCCCCCGCCACCATCAATCACCAAGACAACCAAGCCAACCAAGCCAACCAAGCCAACCAAGCCAACCAAACGCAGCAAAAGCTTTACTGTCGCACATGTCAATCATCAACCTATCTTGTTAACGTCACCACATGACACTCACTCACTCACTCACTTCTAATTTCACTCACCGTCCCCCATCCATCCATCCAAATCATCGCTGCGACTCCCCTGAAAACTATTCTCCAGCCCGTACGTCCACTAATACCGCCGTTGTTTTTTTTTGTTGTTGTGAAAAACGTTTACATATATATAACGGACACACTACATTTACATTTTACATGTAGTAGTTTACATGTTTGCTCGTAAAAATTAAAATAAAAAAACAATCATCATCATTAATTTTTTATTTTGTACACCCCCCTTCCCCCAAACCAATGGAGCCCCGACGCTTGGTTTAAAAAAACGATAAACCAAATCTCGAGCTCCCCCTCAAGCCCCAGACCACACCGCAACATTTATTTATTAGGCAACACTTTTGGATGCACAGTTGTCATTAATGTTCATCCTCCCAAAGCAACTAACATTTATACACGTGGTTGCCCATCAATTTCAAACCTAAACCGAGATTCTCCACTTTCATTTTCACACACATACACCTGTAATACACTGCAAAAATACTATAAACTGCCGCTCCCTGTTTTGTTTTCTAATTCTTCCCCGAATCGTCTGTCTGTCTGTATGTAAATGTAAATGTTTGTCCCGGCTGTTTGTCTGAGTCTCGTCTTCTTTCTTCTTTTCATCTTGCTTATAGTCAGTCAGTCAATTTCATCAAAAATTCAATTCTTATTCCAATCAAAAATTTACCAATTCAACTTCAACCGCGCTTTTTTTTTTACTGTCTGTAATCCATCACACCCTGTCCAACGGAAAAAGTGGTCATATTGCTTTGCTTGATTTGTTTCCTGTTATATACCGTACTTCCAGTCAGTCTTCCATTAAACCCCATCACTCAGCAAAATACATTAACTGACATCGGTGGTTTCACGCTTCTTGTCAATCTAAACACGCATAATCGCAAACCAACGATCCTTTAATCTTATCTCTATAAATATTCACATCATCACTTTCTTGTCATTCAAATATCAATCGCAAATTCATTTGCACCACGTTTCCTTCACATCTACTACTAGTCTCGTTAATCAAGTGAAGTTATTATCTTATCGTGTAGTCAGTCATTTTAAATATCAACGTTCAGTTGTTCATCTATGAAAAATTGGTACTAGTGGTAGTGCTACTACTGCTACTGCTGGCTTAATGCTCGTACCGGCTTATGATTGAACTGCTTATGATATTAATATCAGCGATCTTCAGCTTTGGTTCGCTAACAAAGCTATACTTTTCACTTCAATACGAGCAATAGAACAACATTATTTTCTCAGTCATAACTAACGCAGACAAATCATAGGCTATACATCATTTTTCCTCCTCGTATCCGACGACGAAGTGTATACAACTAGACCGTGCATAGTATATCCATATTGTGTATACTTCGAAATATTCATTATAGACAACGTCTCTAAGAGAAAGATATTAATATCAATTTGTTTATGATTCCTTATGAAATTCTGTATGAAAACATCATATTTCATCTCCCGAATTATTTACATGAAAGCATACCAGTGGATTGGATTATGTCATCTACAGTTAATCTAAGCACGTGATGCTGTTGCAATCAATATCCGAAAAATGAAGATGAAGGAAGAGAGATTGATACAGACGAATTACGAATAAAGTGATCGGAATGCGATGAAATTTTGTAAAAGTAGCAAGCTTTGTACAATATGTCATATATTTCAGGTTGAATGTTAATTTGTTTTATATCCCGAATGTATGCATTTATAGATTGTTCGATGATGTTCTTATAATCTTGAGATATGACCCATCTTTTTTAATCATGGTATCAACATTGATAAAATAAGCTTAGCGATTTGGAATCATTTTCAAATTTTCGAGATGAAGACATGTATTTAATCTATCGAACCTGAATTGAGAATATCATCAGTGACATTTAACAGTATTAGTAACAATATCACCCCACAGAATTTTGTTTTACAAAAAGCTGTGTTACACGGAATAAACGAACGAAGTAGACCTCTACGAGCAATAAAAATTTAAAAAGTTTGTACGTTTCCTTACGGATTCCGTTATTCCATATGGTAGCTTTTTAAGGTCCCATAGTACGAATCGAGATAGATTACGTTTGAGAGGTGGGTTTACCAAGGTATCTATTGTGATAGGAACATTCTGTATACAGGCACCATTGATACCAATATAACCCAATCGCATTCGTCGAACTGATGAGATGATACAAATACATCGTATGGCTTCAAGTTGTACCGTTGTTGTATCTTATCGTATCTGTGTTTCATATTATCGCGATTTACATGTCGGCATAGATGTGCCTTGAATCCTTTTGATTTTTATCCTATTAATTGACTTTATAGACATAATCATCATAGGTGGATAAAGAATGTCATCAGAACCTATGATAGGTTCTAATGACGTTCTATATCCATATAGTGCAATGAATCCGGAAAACACGGGTGGTCGATTCAGTAAAGGGGTGTTCGTAATCCCCCATTCCGAGTAGCTCGTTACATCTGCACTTCACCAAAGGGAGGATGACAAGGATGTAATGATGATAGGGTTTAGGTGTGGTTGATATCCGACAAATGATCGTGTCGGTTGCTGAAAGGACGACAATAGTTGGATGGTAATTGAAAAACACACCGAGTACGGTCGTACGGATTGGTTGATCAAATTCCTCGTCAGAAGGAGGGTTGAGTAACAGTACTACCGGGTTCAGCACGATTAAGGTGAGGCGATCGAATGTGGGCGCTCGTAAGGCGATGTAGAAAGCTGACGTCTGCAGAGATGGAGGATGAAAAGAGCCGTAGTGGATTCGTAGGTCATACGAAGTCAATCTTCGGGGTCACTTTTAGTTTTTTTGGCTGCTTGTTTTTATTAGAATTAAGAGGATATGAAGTCCAAGTCCCCTTAAGTAGGATCTACCTACAGCCCAAGCGGTGGGTGGAGGATCGCACTGTAAATGTCGGACAACAAGTCAG
>JAULBU010048750.1:0-13231 GCA_032358235.1 Odonthalia washingtoniensis | reverse complement strand
TTGTGTATGCGCAGTACAGTCGCGAATGTGCCGCCATAATCGGATACCACGTACAGTTCATGCATCAGCATGACCGAAAAACACAGAACATCGCTATACAGTAGTGATGTACACAGGGTTAGCAAAATGTGCGACTTTCTCTCATGCACTCACTTCACCACGTGTCACAGATACTCTAGTGTGACACGTTACACGTTCATATTCACCCACTTCAATACAACTTTAGGCGCTCAGTTCGAATATCTCAGTTCAAAACTGAGCACCTATACACTCTCGAATAAAGTACTTTTTGACGGATGTTTTCAAGGTACAGACAAGTGCTCAGTCCGTGTTTTACAAAATCAAGATGTGGCAAAACATTTGACGAAACATGTAAACAGAACGTACAGTTAGGCTGTAAGTCATGGGGCAAGGACAGTTTGTTTTGAATTTTGCAGTGAGGAATACTGTTGTGTATGAAAAAGCAAACTGGTATGTTACCCTGCGAAGGTTAGAAACGTTTTCATGTCGCAAGCCCTCTCGGCACCATCGAAACATCGTAACCGGTACCGGTATATACGTCAAGATTTGCAACCACTGCGATCGTTATCCACAATTCCCTTCGAGACTCCTGCGTTCAGGTACGTAACTATGAACTCAAGGTTGTGCAGGGATGTTTTATTTTATTTCATGCGACCTTTTCATTGATCCAATGCATTCCAAAATGGAAAATTAACGAGCAATGATTGCATGCGTGAATTGATCTTGTATTGTGGTAGCTACAATCTTTCAGACCGAATAAAACGATAGCATGGAGAGCACTGATATGTGGCAACTGGAGCGGAATTGTTGAAAATATGAGGGAGACACTGTAGTGCAATTGGCCGTCAAGATTGTAGTGGGCACGACTGTTTCTGATCTCAACTCCCAAGAAGCACACCATGTCACGATTCGTCACGATTTCGGTCACGTTTTATGTCGTGCTGTCACGTTTTCACGTTTTGTGTAGTTTGACCATCTGGGCGACTGTCCACGAGTCAGCCGACAGTAGTACATCGTATAGTACAGTACCTCACTTTACTCGGCGCGCTGTATGCGCACCTTAACTGTCGCATGACCGGCAAAGCTTACTTAAGAGGTTTTTTGACCCCAAACCACTTTTACTTTAATAAAGACAAGCCATTTTGAGACTTAATCTGACCCCGAACTTGCATTTCGTCATCGATAACGAAGCCCCTTCGGTTACGACAGTATTCCAACCTCGTGTGCACGAGTCGATTACCTGCGCCTTACAAGCGTCAACATTGGTCCGACCTCATCCAAAGTCATGTTCGTTCCCTCCGCCTCACAAGCGTATTCCGGTACGGACACCGTCCATTTCCCCCACACCCTTGTCATCAAAAGTTGTTCAAAGATACCGATATTGTGGTGGACGCCACCTAAACAACAACAGAACACAACCCCTTCCTCTTTTGGTGGAGTGCTTTGCCATTCACGTAGGCTACTGCAGAAAGAGGGCCCAAACACCCTTAGTGCCGACTCCCTTCCTTCTCTCTCTTTCGGAAGTGCATTGCACTACAGACACAGGACATAGACGATAAGCATGAAACTGAACAGATATCGGGAGATGTTTCTGCTATGGATGATCAAACGTGTGCTAACAATGCGAATGCCAGTGTAAATGTTGAAAACAGCAAAAGTTGTAAAAGTACGACGAAATTAACGAAACTATTGTCGGACATCGAATATATGTACTAAATAAAGTCTATTAAGAGAAAGGAATGAAAGAAGAAAGGATATCAAGACATGAAAACTTCCTTGAATGGAATCCGTTCACATAAGCTCAAATATGCAATTAGTCAAAATGTTCTTATGTGAACTGCAGTTCACATTAGAGGTGTTTTCGGCACTCTCTTTTCCAACACGTCACCAAAATCTCATTGGGGTAGCGGACTTGTAACTTCGTACACGTTTTGTAAATGAGTAAATACAACCATATGTGCTCGATGAGATTTAAAGGGGTTTAGTAGTGACGCTACACGGTGTGAATTTCGAAGGTTGCATCTTACCCATTAACTCTGAATGCTATACTTGCGTAATTAATTTACCGACTCCATCTTCAAATTTAGACGCTACAAGAACCTCTAAGAGAGTCATGGGACCAACAGAAACTACAAGTACCCATCAAATACCCGTAAACACAAACGACCAATGACCAACGTGCAACATCCTCTTCCCATCGTCGTTCCGGTAGTAGAAGAGGACGCCCTTCTCACGGCCGTGGACGCGGATGAGGCTCGGTTCGTCATCCGACAGTAAACGATCCCGCTGATGGTTGGAGGATATCATCATCATTTACAAATGGTGTTGCACTTGAAAAAGACTTTTTGAATGATATTTTAAATCTAAGAGTGCGTTTGTATTGATTGTCCGTAGTTACAAATCTGGACCAAGAATGTGACGCACGAGTACTAACTCAAACAAAAGCGAAATATTTTGTCCTATTCGCCGATGGGTTGCTAACTACATGTATGAACTGGCTTAACGAGCACATCCAACTGAAAGGAAAATCAAGGTCAAAGTTAAATTTGGCAGATATGTACCGTAGTGTACCAGTATTTATATTCTCACACTGCACCGGCCTAAGCATTGATAAAGCAATTTCTGTATTGCATGACATGGGATGCAGTGTGCCTCCTCTATCAACAGTACGATTTATCATCAATATCATTCATGTTTACTCTCCTGTTGGACGCGTGGGCCACAATGAATTTTTGTGGGCTTCCCGGCGGGACCAAACACGACATCTTCCTAGTTTCGAACGGCTTTCGTTCGAAACAATACAAATGATTGTCATTCGGCCTCTTCAATTGTCTCAGACGACGAAGCATTTCGAATGGGATATCGATGAAACATGTCTCTCCCGGTGTGGGTAGCTGTGCATCGGTTGGAACAGTCAGAAAAGGTAGAACACGTTCATTGGAGTACGATTGATCGAGTGATTCAAAAGACAGGCATGATGGTGAACATGATGATGAATATGGTGTGTTGGTTTCGCGTGAATTGGTTTTGATTGTTGGAGGTCGTGTTCAGAGTCGTCGGTATGAAGAATGCGGTGGTGACGGTGATGTGATTTCCACTTTGTGTTTCGACGTCATTGTCGAGTTTGCGCAGATGAATGGAGCAATGAATGATAGAATGATTTTTGTGAAGGGGCGGGGGACGACCTTTTGAGATGGAGGTTGGTCAAAGTTGAATTCTAGATGATAAAATTACCTTATGTTTATTGTTCTGACGTTCACCTTCAATCATTGAACTTATTGCAACTTTTGTTTTGATCAGCACTCGAAATCTCGCCGCGTGGCGTAACATGACTACTGTGCAGCACTACTTACTGTACAGTGATACAATATAAGACACACTGTGCTTTCTGAATTTATGGAAATACAATGAATTGTCTACCGTTAGTGTTTCAACTTCAACAATCCTACTCAGTGAGATTAAAAAAGGTTTAAGGTAAAAAGAAACAACAACAAACAAAAAAAAGGAAAAGAAGAAAACACCTTCGAAGTCCAAACTCAAGGTATCATTTCGAATCTAAATATTTCTTCAATGTATTGAACCTTATTAAAACTAACGATTTTGTCAACAGATCCGCCAGTTGCTCTTCGGTCGAAACGTATTCCATGACAATTTCCGTGCTGAGCACTTTTTCATTGAGATAGTGATATCGCAACGAGATGTGCTTGGAAGTAAGGAACCGTCCTTATCCGCGACCAAACAGCATACAGGTACAATTGTCTTCATGTATAATCGTCGCACGTTTCTGCTCGTCTCCAAATTACACCAACAAAGCCCTGAACCAGATGATCATACGGGTTGCTGTATCGGTGGCGGCATACTCAGCCTCTGCCGTGCTATCTGCAATAATTCTTTGACGTTTTGAGGTCCAGTCAACCAGATGATTACCAACAAATGCCAGTATACCAGTAGTTGAGCGCCTCATGTCAATGTCATCAGCCCATGACGCATTGACGTAGACATGAAACTGTGACCCTTGATTATCCTTATTAGCATAAAATAGTCCGAGATCTTCGGTTCCCTTGAGGTATTTCACGACTCCATTGAGTAGATCTCAATGACTGCTGAGAGGATTCGATACAAATAGAGATAATTCTGATACTGCCAGAGCTATGTCTGGGCGAGTGCAGATGCTCAAATAAAGAAGACAACCCGTCAGTTTGAGATAAGGACATTCATTTTGAGGATCGTTATCCTCAGGAAATACGAGCTGCTTAAAATTCACGTCTTTTGCCAAAGGGACAAACTTGATCTTCGCATCCTGTAAGTTGAAACGTTCCATAATCTTCTTGATGTAAGGCGTTTGGGATACATGAATGCTGTCGATCATGTGAGTCACGCTTATCCCCAAAAATCAGCGCACGACTCCCATGTAAGTCATCTTAAATCGGTCGTTTAAGGCCTCTTTTGATTTGTCAAGAGTTTTGGTATCTGCAGCCATGATGAGGATGTCATCCACGTAGACTGGAATTGACAACTCTAAATTTCCGTCTTTGTACCTCGTGTACAGACAATTGTCTGCATTAGTAGAAGACATTCCTGCACCCTTTTTAAGAAAGCCGTCCAACATTTGGTTTCAAGCACGTGATGCTTGCTTCAAACAATAGAGCGCTTTTAAAAGCTTTATCGTTCTTACTTTCGGTACCAAGTCCTCAAATATCGATGGAAGCTTGACATATACCACATAATTGAGCACATCATTTAGAAATGCTGTACTTATATTCATTTGATGAACTTTGATCTTGAGTTTCACGGCTAATGAAAATAGTAGTCTTAGGGTGGAAAGTCTGGATACAGGTGCATGGATCAAATAGTAGTCTATCCCTTGCGTTTGGGTGTATCCTTTAACCACCAATCGAGCTTTGTACTTGATAAAATTTCCTGCAGCGTCTTATTTTTGCCAAAAAACCCAGCGTGTGCCAATCGCTTTTCTGTGTAAGGGTGTGTCTACCAACTCGTAAACCGTTAGTTGTTTCATTGAGGTTAATTACTTTATGCAGACCGTCATCCATTTAGTTGATTCTTCTGAGCTTCTTTCCTCCTTGAAGTTTTCAGGAACTGCCATATCCGTTTCCAGTGGCTTTGATCTAAGTGCTGCGTAGTGCAGTGTGATTGCTTTGCAATTGTTTTCACAGTTTGGAGTTTACTCCTGTTGAGCCGATGCTGGATCCTGCTGAGGCGATGCTGGAACCTGCTGAGGCGATGCTGGAACCTGCTGAGGCGATGCTGGAACCTGCTGAGGCGATGCTGGTATTGACTTTTTTGTTCTGTTTTTAGATACAGGAGGACGCCCTCTCCTCTTTTTCATTTTCTCAGTTGCCGTGATGGAATCTTTGACACAAATGTCGTTATTTGCATCAGTTGTGCTGATGATTGTGTCATTGGTTGTATTGTCATTCTCCCCTACAATGACCTATGGATCATCACCATTGTCAATATGGATTGTAGTGGGCTTTTCCACTTTGGTCTTATTAATCAATTTCTTTTTCAATCTTGTTGATACTGCTGGAGTTGGTGGTGGTATGTTACGTGTTTCTCTTCGAAATGTTTTGGATTTTGGCCCATCATTAACGAAAAGCTGTTCATCCAGTTCCTCCATGAAAGTCACATCCCGGTCATGGAAACTGCTTTTAGTAGCACTACAATGTATCTTGGAACATAATAGCCCTTCTGCCATACCAACCAGTATACTTTTTCTGCCGTTACCTCCAATTTACCCCTCCTCTCAAGAGGAATGTAGATGTAGGCCGTGCATCCAAATGGCTTAACAACTTTCAAGTCTGGATCCTTTTTGAAGAATCTGCCATATGGACTGTCCTTGTTATTAAAAGTGCTTGTAGTGCAGCGATTTCGAATTGTAGTTGCGTATAGCACTGAGTTCCCCCACCACATTTAGGCAATACGCTGTCCACGATCATAAATCTAGCCATTTTTAAAACTGTTCGGTTCATTCTTTCAGCGACGTGCATTTGCGCATGCGCTGCACGTCCCGTGGGCGAATGAACTATGCCACTTACTTTAAAAAAATCCTGAATTTAGCTAGATGCATATTCAGTGCCTTAATCTGTGCGGAGTGTCTGAATTCCATACACACTATTTTCCATAAACAACTTGTATTGTTCTATGTTTTGCATTGTCTGCGACTTCACTTTCATTAGAAAGGTCGCTGTCAGACGTGAGAAATCGTCGATGTACGTCTGAAAATATACTCCTCCAATTACATCTGGAATGGAGAACGGGCCGTATGTATTAGAATAAACCAGTTCTCCTGGAGCACTAGTTCTCGTATTTGTACCTTTGTACCTCTTCTTGTAGTTTCCGACATGAGTCTTTGCTCGTATGAAAATTGTGCAATTTAATTGTCTTTTTAAAAACTTCCCATCAATTGATATCAATCCCATTTTTACGAGATGTTTGATTCCCTTTTTGATAAGTGTACCAATCTGCGGTGGCAATCCTAAAGCGGGTAGTGATTTTCCTAGTTCAGGAATTCGTCATTTTTTGATTCTGAACTGTTGATGTCGTCATCATGACAATCGTCATCATCATTGTTGTCATCCTATACAATATTTTCTTTTTCAGCAGCATTGTCATCGTTGATGCGGTACCGGTTTTCGGTTCCCTTCGTGCCAGTGGCAATGATGGATTCTACTTTCTAGATTCTGCATTGATCCTTTTGAAAGGAAATGCTGATGACTGGATTGGAGGCCATTTGATCTATTTAAAGGAGATTTATACCCCTGTTCTCCACGATTTTTACCTTTCCATATTTTTTGTGCGTGTCCACCGCACTTATGCTGAGAATTTCCTTTCCTGCAGTGGTTACCTTTCCACTACAGGGTTTTCATTGATTATGAAATTTGTCTTTGTCTTCTGCATAGTGGTGCGAGGCACCGGAATCTAAAATCCGTTGATTTAATTAGTAGCCAATCTTTGTCTCTTGGCAATTGAAGACGAATTTTGTTGCCAGTTTCTCTTGAGAAACTTGTGCTGTGTTGGCGTCTTTTAAATTTTCGTCATTATCATTTTTCGATTGTATTTCAGGCTCTTTGGGATCTCCCTTAGCCTTTCCCCTGCAATCTTTCATGATGTGACCAAACTTTTGGCACCAATTACAACGTCCTTTAAAACTGCTGCGCCGTTCTTTCCGTACTGTTAGTCATGTGGGTCATGCTGTTGAGTGCCGATCCCGAATTTCTTTCACGACCTTGTTTCTCGATTGGAGAATTCGGGTCGCCAATGTCATCAAGCGATAATTATTGGAGATTCATAACTATGGTAACATAGGAGAGATCATTCAAGGAGACATTGATGGTTCTAATGATTGGTTTGTACACGTCGAGAAGGCCTCGAGGCAATATGCCCCATCGGTGGGCATTTGATACTGCGTAATCTGAACCGTCAAACCTTTTTTATGAGCTCATGTATGCGACCCGGGTAGGAAATGAGGCTTTCAGTGGTGTTCATGCGTATGTTGATGATTTGGTGGTATAATTTTCTAAGGGTGTGAGTGCTCTTTGCTCTACGCTGTGCAAGTAGAGCTCTCCATAATGTGCCTAATTCCTTGTAAACTTTGACAGCATTTAATGAACGTGTTGTTTGAGAAGATAAACATCGGACCAGATAGCTTCTAGTAAGTATCTTTTGATCGCTCTCCTCATCCTTAGAAATTAATGTCTTTTGGGTAGTATAGGCCTCCGGATCGCCTTGGTTTGCGGCCGTTAATGCAGCCGTCCTGCGCGCTTCGATTCAGGTTGCTAGCTTTAGGATTCATCATCGTGGGGAAAATATTAGTGGAGCTTCTTCTTTACCAATTAATTATGGAAATTGAAAACCCGCGCGTTGAAATATTCGCCCAATTCGAATCTCTTTAGACCTCGCAGACATGATACGTTTTCACTTGTAGAAACGTCTGTTGCCATTGTGATTTTTGTAGACTCGTGCTTTTCCTTTGTAGCCCTTCTTTCTTGCGGTTGAATTGAGCTTCCAGACTTCTAATCAGTTGAATTCTAGATGATGGAATTACCTTATGTTTATTGTTCTGACGTTCACCTTCAATCATTGAACTTATAGCAACTTTTCTTTCGATCAACACTCGAAATCTCTCCGCGTGGCATAACACGACAACGATGCAGCACTGCTTACTGTGCAGTGGTACAATGTGAGACTCACTGTGCTTTCTGCATTGATGAAAAATACATTGCACTGTCAACCGTTATTGTTTCAGCTTCAACAGCCAGAGCTGGTTCCACATTGTCAGTATTTCGAAATAAATGTAGGACAAACAACATAGCTCGTTGCCACGTGTTGAAATTTAATTATCAGGAGCCAATAGGGTAAAGAGTTGTGTATGCGCAGTACAGTCGCGAATGTGCCGCCATAATCGGATACCACGTACAGTTCATGCATCAGCATGACCGAGAAACACAGAACACCGCTATACAGTAGTGATGTACACTAGGTTAGCAAAATGTGCGAATTTCTCTCATACACTCACTTCATCACTGTCTAATGTGACACGTTACACGTTCATATTCACCCACTTCAATACAACTTTAGGCGCTCAGTTCAAATATCTCATTTCAAAACTGAACACCTATACACTCTCGAATAAAGTACTTTTTGACGGATGTTTTTAAGGTACAGACAAGTGCTCAGTACGTGTTTTACAAAATCAAGATGTGGAAAAACATTTGACGAAACATGTAAACAGAACGTACAGTTAGGCTGTGAGTCATGGGACAAGGACAGTTTGTTTTGAATTTTGAAGTGCGGAATACTGTTGTCTATGAAAAAGAAAACTGGTACGTTACCCTAAGAAGGTTAGAAACGTTTTCATGTCGCAAGCCCTCTTGGAACCATCGAAACATCGTATCGGGTACCGGTACATAAGTCAAGATTTGCAACCACTACGATCGTTATCCACAATTCCCTTCGAAACTCCTGGGTTTAGGTATGCAACTATCTATTGGAAAACACCTTCGGACTCAAGGTTGTACAGGGATGTTTTATTTTATTTTATATGACCTTTTCATTGATCCAATGCATTCCAAAATGGAAAATTAACAAGCTATGATTGCATGCGTGAATTGATCTTGTATTGTCGTAGCTACAGTCTTTCAGACCGAATAAAACGATAGCATGGAGAGCACTGATATGTGGCAACTGGAGCGGAATTGTTGAAAATATGAGGGAGAAACAGGATATAGACGATAAGCATAAAACTGAACAGATATTGAGAGATGTTTCTGCTATGAATGGTCAAACGTGTGCTAACAATGCGAATGCCAGTGTAAATGTTGAAAACGGCAGAATTTGTAAAAGTACGACGGAATTAACGAAGATATTGTCGGATATCGAATCAATGTACGGAATAAAGTTTATTAAGAGAAAGGAATGATAGAAGAAAGGATATAAAAACATGAAAACTTCCTTGAATGGAATCTGTTTGGATATGAGACATGCAAATGATGAGATTTAAGCCTGCAACAATGAAAAGATAAATGGCATATTGAGAGGTTGTGCGTTGCCTTATCATTTTTACAGAATGGTAGTGAAGATTATAAAAACCTTGTTTCGATAATTGCAAAGGAAAACATACCTGATGAAAATTAGTGATATGCCTTCCTTTCTGTGCATGGAATAAATATATAATGAGTTTATGTACAGCGATTGAGGTTGTTGTGTCATGTGATGAAATTAAAAAACGGCTAACATCCTAATTGAAAAATCAGTCCGACTCAATTACTGAAAATGTGCCAGTAGTGTAGAACTGCGTCTTGGATTTAAGAGTTGTAAATGAATTTTAAACGTTTAATGTGGAGTGCATTGAGAAGGACGCTACGGTTTATGTGATGTGTAAAGATCGCTGACTCGAAAAGAACCTCATGATGAGCTACTTTCGGTCAACGAGCACTTTTATAAACATGAAAGTGTCAAGAATATGAATCGTGTAAAGTGTCACATAGTAGTGTATGTGATAAGTGTGGCTATTAGAGAGGAGCTCTCACAGGGAAATAATATAAATGAAAACATAGAAGCATGGGAATTCAGGCGGAAAAAGCAAAGAGAAATGAAATAGATCAAAGAAGAATATGATTACCAATAAAAGTAAAAGTAAAAAGAGGGGAGAGAAGCTGTCACACTTCTTCGTGCTTGTCGTTGTCGGTCGATGATGGTGATATGGTTGATGGGCTATGTGCGGCTTCAATGAGAAATTTGTGCCTAGTTAGGAGATGACGTTCAAAAAGCAGGTGGAAAAGGTTGGCTGTTGAAGAGGCGCGTTGTAATTTGATCGTTTCACTTTTTAAATAGTGTTGTAGATGGTGGTATTTGATGTCAATATGATTTCTCCTTTTGGTCTTGCCTGTGTGACTGGCGATGGAGATTAAACCGTTGTTGTAAATGAGGAATGGTGATTATGCCAGCAGTGATTGTTGTATTTCGGTGATGAGGCGTCTAATCCAGATGGTATCTTGGAGCGCTTGACTTGCAGCAACGTACAACTGCGTTGTAAGCGCTGGAGTGCAACTGTCGACTTTTCCTGGAATTCTAGTAGATTGGTGCACAGTACGAAGTAAACATTGTAGCCCATGTTGATAGTCAGCCAAAGGATTCGGCATAGTCTGAATCTGTGAAACAAACGAAGATCAGTCATTTTTCCATTAAAAGTGATGCCGTTATTTATAGTTCCATGTAGATATTTAACAAGATATTTAAGTAGAGAAATATGTGTTTTAGTTGGACTCGAGATGAAGTGAGCAAGTTTACTAGCAGAAAATCCTATGTCAAGGTGGGTGCCGTCAGATAGGTATCGAACGTCACCCAAAGCGCTCATATATAGGTTTTTGTCGTTTTTGCTGAGTAGAACGTCGTTAGAACGTTCATACAGGATGAGGTTTTGAGGCATGGGAGTGTCACGTATGTTTGAGAGTTTAGGAACGACTTTGTTGATTAAATGAGGCTGAGATAAAGTGAAATTTCTTTTTTCGGCCGTAATGGATAGACTATCCTAGAAAACATGAAGGTTTTCCAAAATTCTTCACGGTGTATTTCGTGTTAAGTGAGTATAGCAGTTATTAATGGCTTCTTGAGTCGTTGCTGTAACCAGAAATTCGTCAATGTTTACTGAGATTATGATGGATCTATTATGAAATATCTGTCGAATGCACCCGTTCCGAGGGCTACTTACTTGAGGTTACTTGTTCTTTTCCAATTTTATTGTAGTTGGTTCCACTTTGTCAGTTGAATATCCTGTGATCCGTACCTCGATAGAGGAATGAAAGTCCAATAAAAGTTAGTTCTACTGTACCTTACCTTCGATTATCGCGTTCTATCGCGGCCCTTGGCGTGCGATAATTTATTTATTATGCCCTGCTACGATTAAGTAACGTTACAGGCTTTTTAAGTCAAGGGTCGACTCTGGTCTCGCAGTCGACAGAGTATCGGGATCACGTTGGCCTCGCATGGTGAGGGGATCTTCTTTGCTCGTCTCGTCCGTGATTTAACAACCTAGGCGTATTTGGTTCTGGTTTCTCGTCCCCAGTTGTTTTGACTTGTTAGGGGAAAAGGCGTGAGATATTTAATTTCTTATTAATGTCTGGCTGTTTGTTTTTATTGTTCATCTCGATCCGGATGTGGTATTTATATCAACACCGGGATCGATCTGATTGGTTTTGACACGTGTATCTGAATTCCACTGTTAGTAATTCTAACTGTGGGATTCTAATTAAATTCTAAATTCTGATAACTCGGCAATAGCCAAATAGTGTGACCGTTAATTCATTCACGGTAAATACATACGAAGGTGGCATAAATTACAACACAATCACACGAACTCGAATCTGTCATTAATCAGTCGATTTGATAGTATTAAGTGATCAGGTAGTGCCGTAAGGTATATGTTGCCGGCAGGTGCGGAACCATATAGGATCATACTGAGAAAACTATGAGTGCAGTCAGGGTATGCGAGTGTGTAGGTTGAAAGTGGGATTTGTTTCACATATACTGCGTGATTATGGTCATATAGTTCTTGAGTAAAGGCGGAAGAGATGTCAAAGTTATAAAGTGGATTGTTGTGATTTTGTGCATGTGACATTATGAATAGTGATGACATTTTTTCAGCCGCACAACAGGTCACATGACCAGGATTGTAATGAACTATTGGTTTAATCATATCACCACGGACTACACAGCGTGACTTTCTGATAATTGTACCAGTATGGAATGTTTGTATTGGTACGTCATGGTCAGTCAGATTGGGGTTTTGGATTTAATGTCATGCGTAGTATCATGTGGTGGGAGCCATTGTATTACTAGATTACTGTTTAGTTGTAGTATTTCGTTGTCATGTACAATGTGCCATAGGTTGGCATCTGGGTATCGTAGAATTTGTGGAAATGATTGGGGAGTAGGTGCGTTAGAAGAGATTTTAGATGGTGTAGGATTAAGCTGAAACGTACGAAATGCTGATTCGGCAATGTAAGCAGGATCAAAGGAGTGGCAATATGGTTTGAAATCGACATCACGGCATATTGTAGGACGGTTAGTTGGGAATAATTGTTGTTATGCAGGAATCTAGCAGGTCTGGATCAGAAATGTAGCTTTCTTTTTGAAACGCTTGAGTCAGTAATTGTTCCAATTTCTCTGAATGGAATGAATAGTTTTGGAAATGGCGATGTTGGATGCCATATTGAGATGGGAGGTAATTTGTGATGGAGTAGGCTATATGATTATACTTAAATGTTGCTTCAAGAATGGCATAGTCAGAAAAAGTGTTGGGGAGGCGGCTATGCACCAGTGCAGAACGTGCCATATTGAGGAGGGTGTGATTTATGCGTTTTTGGCTTGGAATTAGATTGGGGTTGGTGAGGTGATATTGTGGTGTGAATTGTGCCTGAGTTAATGAGAAACGAGGTGACTATTTTGAAAAGGTATTATCTTGCACTATCACTATGAAATTGAGCAGGAGTTGCACGGTGTAGATTTTTTAAAAAATTCATTGTTGCCGGAATTTGGGTAGATAATTTAAAGCATTTTCTAATTGGTTTGACGATCACATATCGTGATGCCACGTCAAGAAAAGTTACGTGTCTCTTAGATGTGCCGGAGGAGGTGTATTGGCCCTATGGTTTCACTGGCTATGGCAGAACCAAGTGTATTCATTTTGTTG
>JAULBU010048739.1:0-13236 GCA_032358235.1 Odonthalia washingtoniensis | reverse complement strand
TTGGTGATAAAGAGGAACGATTCATGGCCAATATACGATATTCTTTACCCGTCTTTCCATCATCACATTTCAACAATCCTGTTGATACTGTATCTACACAACAACAGCCACATGCATCACCCACGCCAACATGTCCACAAACACGACCGCTGGACCATGAGCAGCAGTTTGTAGAAGAGGTCCGTGTCGGATATCGAATGTTAGGTAAACATAATGGGAGGGACGAAATGTTTGACGAAATGGACGATTCGGATGAATTGGGTGCGGAGATCGCTAAAGGGTTTAAAGAAATGAGAAGGTTTAGTGAGGAGATGAGTGATGTGGGACGGATGGCTGTGGAATCTTTGGAAACGGCAATGAGAGAACAGACGGAAGCTGAACAAGCGTTGAATGAAGAAGAACGACTTGTCGAACGATTAATAGAAATTGAACGTGAACGAAATGCTGCTGCCAGAGCTAAAGCTGCACGAGCCAGAGCTAAGTGTAATAAATCTAGAAGAAGTTCAACAAGAAATAGACTGACGACTAGGAAGAGGAAAGGACCACCTGCAGCATATGAAGATGGCGATAATAATGCAGGAGAAGATGATGGAGATGGAGATGGGGAGGGAGATGGGGAGGGAGATGGTGATGGGGAGGGGGATGGTGATGGGGAGGGGGATGGTGACAGGGAGGGAGATGGTGACAGGGAAGGAGAGGGGGAGGGAGATGGTGACAGGGAGGGGGAGGGAGAGGGAGATGGAAAAGATAAGGAAAAAAATAGTAGTAAAAGTGAAGAATGTTGTGCGACTGTTGCAGGTGATGATGATGACGATGATGAACATGAAGCAGTGACATCATCTAAGGATTATAGAGTTACTGATGCTAGAATTGAACGTGTTGAATCTCCTGTATCCCCTTTACAACAAGTTGTGAGAGATGAACGAAATGTTGTATGTAGTCCTGGACGGAAAAACAAGAGCAAGAGATGGAACGTAAACTACTTACCAACGTCATCACCACCCTGATAATATCATATCATGTACATCACCTTTGTCACACATTAACTTTAAAAAAGAACATTCCTTTCATCTGCACACCATCCAAATACTATACTTTTAATTCCATACGACGACTAGAAGAATAGTTCGTAAACTTTTCAAAATTTGAAGAGTCAATACTCACCCAAACCGTAAATACACGTGTGAAACGTTTCCATCCCCCAAACCGGTTTTTTTCCAGAATTCAATCCTTCACGGATCCGCGTGGACCGCGTGGACTTAATTTTCTCTGCTACCATTCATAACATCCAAATGAATCCCTGCTCACCGCCACCACCATCGCCACCACCACCACCGCCACCGCCACCGCCTCCATCATCAACGCCACAGAAAAAACAACCACAAGGAGGGAAGGACGGTAATAATGCATTGAATCCTTTTAAGAAAGGGTTTGACCCTCTGCGTGCATTAATGTCAGGTGCGGATGCTGTATCCAGTACGTTGGTTCACCCTATTGACGTCATAACATTTGGAAGAGCTTGTGCATTAGATAATTTATCGGCATGCTCATCATTAGAAAGTGCACCTTTTCGTCTTCTTCAACGACGTCAACAAACGCCTACGAAACGAATTAGTAGTAGTGAAGAAGCAAATGAAAAAGCAAATGAAAAAGCGAAAAGCAGGCGAGTGCGTGGTGTGTTACAATCTTTAATGGACAAAGAATCGATAGGTCCATTATCTACGTTAAGTAATGCTGTTGTTTATCGTCGACGTATTCAAATAGTAGTGCGTGATCGGCATTGCATCAATGGTTATATACATGCACGACTCATTGCATTTGATAAACATTTCAATCTTGTTTTACGTGACGCAGACATGTATTCATATGAGCATGATAATCAACATCATCATAGAAGGCTGGAACTCACTCTGCTGCGTGGTGAAAATATCGTTCTTATTTCATTTATTCAGAATCAGAAATCACAATAAAATTTAAATAATTTCAATTTCGAAATTTCAATTCAAAAAATTCCCAAATTAATATTCAAAAAAATAGAAACTGTATTCCACGCAAGTCTCTAACTTCATAACAAACTGCATCAGCCGACACAACCATTCACCCCCCCATTTCCCATTTCAACCTTTCTTCGAAACAATCATACAAACAACGACTGCCATGTCAGGGGGGTAATCAAGTTTTGTAAAAAAAAATGTATTCAACGACGACAATAATCGTAGGAAGTGAACAATGCAGGCGCAAGTTTAATCCATCACTAACCTCGCTCATTACAGCTCGCACATATTGTATCATCGTCGATGCTTTACTGTTACCTACAATTGGACCTGTAATTACCGACAATTGTCATTTCGCCATCGTCATATCTAATTCTCGTCAATTAAATCATGCATTAACTTTTATCCAACAACAGGATGAACAGGATGCACGGGATGTAGAGAGGAAGATATTGATCGCGGGTTGTGTATCATGTAAATCGGAACGTGCTGCGATTAGACTGATCGCATTGAAGTTTGCACACTGTGGTATTGCATTATCATGTGACGATGAAGCAAGTAACGACCGTCGTAGTGAAAGTAGTAATGACAGTGGTAAGGATAATATTAACGCAAGGGGACGTGCATTAACATTATTTGATTGTATGGTTGAGGAATGGACTGAAGATAATGAAGTATGGGGAAATGCAACATGGATAAAAGGCAATGATTTAATCATTCCACCTGGATGGGATTCGGAAAGTAAAATACGTGCTGTCGTCGAAGCAAATGAACTCTCTTTTGAAAACGATATTCAACCACTTTCTACAACAACGCATGTGGAAGTAAAAGATGATGATGATGATGATGGTGATGATGGTGATGATGATGAGAAACGAAGAATTGACAGCGCTATTAATGTTAGTCAATGGTTTACGAGTCACGTATCATGGATGGAAAGTATGAATCAAATGGTTGCAGATGAAAAGGAAAAAGAAAAGATGGAAAAAAGACGAAAAGAAGAAAGTATTAAAAAACGCACACATCCTCCTCCTAATCCCAATGTCAGCGCTGATTATTTTCGCCGCTTACTTTCTTCAGCAAACAAACGACCCTAAATTGTTGGATTGGGTTATACCCATGCTAACTAAAACTTTTGATAATATAATCATAGTATCAAATTTATAAATATAAATTTTATATCCATTCACAAGATGTTCTCTTGATAAAAATTTATCTAATTCTAAATTATATACAGTCGTGCCTAATTAAATATTTTTGTTACGTAAGATACATTACGGAGGATACATTATTGCTCAGTATTTTTAAATCGATCGTTTACAACATTATCCTGTTCCTCTTCAAAATTCTTATCACTCAAACTTTGCACCAAGTTGTTATTATTGTGAGATGGGGGTTTAGAAGGTGTGACTGCAGACAAAACAGTAGCACCAAGAATGAGAACAGCTCCCATAACTCCCTGTAATCCAAGAGATTCACGTAATAACAACCATGCAAAAAGGGCTGCGTATACAGGATCCATTGCGAATACAACTGCAGCACGTTCAGCGGATACATGTTTTTGACCAATGGCCTGGAGGTAATTGCAAAGAGCCGTTGTGACAACAGCTAAATAAACGATAGCGCCAGCTGGTTGTACAGATGATGGAAAGAACGAAGAAAGTGATAAATTATGATTGAAAAAAGATGATATGACAGTCCATATACCCATAAGAACAGTAACAGATGATAAAGTGACAGCATTTAAAGAAGCTGGCGTTACATGTTCAGATTGTGCAGCATTTTCAGTACGTAAGATAAATAAAGCAGATGCAGCAGCAGCAGCAATTGAAAATATATCACCGGTAACAGGAGGTGTTCCATCGTATGTTAATAACGCGGTTCCTAACAAAGCTAATGCAGCAGAAAACCACGTGGAGTTAGTTATACGTCGTCCGTATAATAAACGTGCGAAAATAGGAACAAATTTAACATTGAGGTATAATAAAAATGCAGAACGTGAAACAGTTGTGGTAAGAAGAGCGGCTGATTGTAAAGCATACCCAGCAAATAAATATATCGATAGCTCCATTCCAAGTTTCATCACAGGTGCACGCCAGTTCAAGTTACGTAGACCGGGTGAAGAGAGAATGGCTGCGAGAGCGAAACGAGTGAAATTTAAAGTTGATGGATTGGTGTCGTTCAATGCTAGCTTGATGATGGCATGTTGTGTTCCCCATAAGACGGTTGTCAAGTTGAGAATTGCTAGAGAGACTGGAAGCGATGGTGATGGTGACGGTGACGGAGCTGTTGATTCATTGTTATTTTCATCTGTTTTCGATGTTTGCGTTGTTTGCGGTAGCGCTAAAGTTATGGAAATACGCAGGTGTGTTGCACGTTTGTTCGGTTGTTGTTTCGAAAATAAGTGTGAACAACGCGACAAATGAAATGTTGACGATGTGACTGATGTACAGGCAGTGGAAAATGCTAATGGCGCAATGACACACATCATCATGTTGAGTTGTGAAGGTGTCGATTGACTTCGAAGTGGTCTTTGAGCTCACTTGATTACTTCTCTATACTAATCGTTTTTTATAAAAGATTGGATTGTTGGGATGCAAAACAATTCTTGAGGATGAAAATTGTAGAGTTAGTAACCTGATAGTAACCCAACACCCGATCTCAAAACATTACAGTATTTACAGTTCACACAATTCTCTTTTTATTGGTTTGTCTGTATTTGCATTGCATACCAGACACTGGTGCATTTTCCGGAACCCCCGCCCTTCACTTTTCACCTCACCTTTCCGTGTGTGATCGATGCTGGTTGCTGCTTCCCCACCGTAAATCGGATTCTCAACATTTTTCGAAACCATCTTTCTACATCGGACCCCTTACTTTCTTTTTTGTCCTTTTGTTACGACGATAAATCAAAAGAAATAACAATAAACAGGTTGCGAAATCTACAATCTGAATCATGGCATCAAGAGCGACATTCAAAGCTGCGATGCGTGCAGCTGGACAACGTCCAACTGCACTTTCACCGTCATCATCCTCGCATGGTGTAATTCGTCGTTCTTCTTTGTTCAATAATGTTCAAGATGTGAATGGAGCAGGATGGTTGTCAGTAGATCAACCGGTTAGATGGTTAAATCTCAAAGCAATTTCCGATCGTATGCGTTCTGTTGGATCCGTTGGTAAGATTACAAAAGCAATGAAAATGGTTGCAGCAGCTAAATTAAGAACTGTTCAGACAGTTCAAGAAAAATCACGCCCATTTGCTGTAGGTTTACAAAAATTCTTTGACACAATGGATGAAACAGAAGCAGAAATTAAATCTGATGACTCTTTAGATAAAGAGAAATCACGTTCACGTTTCTTAGTTGCTATTACATCAGATCGTGGATTATGTGGTGGTGTAAATTCATCAATTGTTAAAAGAGTGAAATCTATTCTAGTAAATACAAACAATGATAAAACCGCAGTCATGTTAATTGGTGATAAAGGTCGTGATGGATTATCACGTCATCATGGTAAACGAATTTTAGTGTCTTTTAAAGATGTATTCAAATCTCCCGTTTCATTTGAACAAGTTTGTTTGATTGCTGATGATATTTTAAATCGTGACTTTGATGAAATCGTTTTAGTATATAATGAATTTAAAAGTGTGATCGTACAAGAAGTTATAGAAAAACCTATTGTTGGTTTAAATACTTTAATGGCAGGTGCCCAAGCTTTTGATGAATATGAATTTGATTCGGACATGGATTCAGCACAAGTGCTTGTTGATTTATTCGAATTTCAATTAGCTACTCAAATTTTTAATGCTTTGCTTGAAAATAATACTTCAGAACAAGCTGCAAGAATGAGTGCCATGGATAATGCTTCCCGTAATGCTAGTGATATGGTACAGACTTTGACTTTAACTTACAATCGTCAACGTCAAGCTGCTATTACTCAGGAACTCAGTGAGATCACATCTGGTGCTGCTGCACTTGAATAACTTTTTTATATATATATACTTTTCATTTTTTTTTGTTTTCCCTATTTCTCCCACTTTCCCCTCCCTCTTCTAGGTTTTGGGAACCGGTAAAGACACGTTGACGCCTTTCTTCTTTTTTTGATACTCATGATACATTTCGAACAGTCAAAATGAAAATTTAATTCAGAACATTCGCTCCGTGGTGATATAGGTGAAACCAAACATTTTGAGAAAAAAAAAAAGATGGTCTAGAAAATCAAGTCGTCATCATTGAGACTTGGAATCAACATCAGTTTCAGGTTGATCAAGATGTGATAAATCGATATGTTGTAAATTATCAGCTGATAACAACTGAGAATCATTGTGAGATAGAATTTGTTGTGCTTTCTCTTTCAAATCCATATTTTCTTTTTTTGCCAGTCGACTGTTCGCAAATCCTTTACCTTGTCTTCGGTCATCCAGTTCTCGTTGCTGTTCCTCTGTTATTGGGAAAAAGTAATTGGTCACTGCGATTTGAACGGCACCTAGCATGAAAAATATCGGCAGCACTCTTGTCGCGAAATACAGACCTCGTGGAACCTTGGTAGGTGGAGGTGGGGGCGAGGGAAACTTATGGTTTCCCGATGACATTTCTTGACAGACGAATGCAAGATCTTATTTTGAGATGTGTTGAGGTTTTAAGTTAAAACTTTGGTGGTGTTTTTTGGTTGTTTGTCGAAATTTGGTCGTTGGATCGGGGGATCAAACAGTAAAATTAGGAGGCGAAAAGTGAGACGCACCGAAGTTTCCAAATCATTGAAAATTTATTTATTTTTTCTTGTCACTTAACTTTCCCACCTTCTGCAACTCCTTGGGAAGATAAGCCTCGTGAGGTATCAGATTGTGAAACTAGAGCAAACTTCTTATCATACACAATGGCACCACCTTTACCGACGCGCAATAACTTGCTAGCTGTTTGAAATCTTTTTCTATCCAAAGGAGTGTCCGGTACGACGACTGGCATTCCATCCGTCACAACATGTTCTCCGACTTCTATACCTTCATCAACCCCAACAATTTTAATATCTTTTTTCTTCTCAGCGCATAAAATCATACCTTGTGATTCAATACCTGCCAAACAAGCTACTGCCAAGTTACATACCATTACAACTTTTCTATTTACTAACTCTTCCTTCGTATATACACCTCTTAATCCAGCTACTACTGTTCTAGGTCCTGTTTCTTCATTAACGTCCACTTTCCCAATGAATAATCGTTCAGATTCTTCGTGCTCTTCTATTTCAATGATTTTCCCCACTCTTAAATCAAGTGCGAATGACTTTTCACTTGTAGCACTCCCATTTCCCTCACCTGATGCCGTGGTGGTTTCTTGTTTTCCACCACACTTTTTCCTAAACGATGCGATTTGTTCCGCAGTTATTGCTGTGAATAAAATTTCAGGTTCCTTTGTCTTCATCCCCTCCTTCAACCAATATTGACAGTCGAATTGATCAGGAATTAAATTGTTCACACCCGATTCATATTCTAATCCGAATTGTCTGAATACCTTTTGTGAAAATTTACTTCCCATGTATGGTTCAAACACAACAGTTACTAGTAACGCTAAATTCGCAGAGTATGTTAAACTACTTCCAGCTAATTTAGCATTACCATTTTTAATAAGGTGCCATGGTTCTTTTCTTTGTAAATACAAATTACCTAAACTAGCGATTTCCATTGCTTTTTTCAATCCCGATTTCAAACTTACTTTATCCAGTAATGCGTTATACTCACTTAACTTTTCGTTAATATCCTTAGTAAATTGTTCACTTTCAGCATCGTCTGTAATAAATTCAGGGACAGTGCCAGAAAACATTTTATATAAAAATGTAACCGTTCGATTGATATAATTACCTAGTGTTTTGATAAGTTCGTCGTTATTTTTCGCAGCAAGGTCATCCCATGTAAACACGGCATCAGAGCCTTCGGGACGATTTAATAAAAGGTAATACCGCCATACTTCAGGAGGGATACCAGATTCCATAGCATCATTACCAAAAACACCGACCCCACGTGACTTACTGAATTTTCCAGTTTCATAATTAAGGTATTCTGTAGTTGAAATATGGTGTAACATAGTCCATTTTTTTTCTGTAGCTAATAAACAACCTGGAAATACAATAGTGTGAAATGGAACATTATCTTTACCCATGAATTGAACAAGATCAATTTCAGTGTCTTTGTCTGAAGGTATCCACCAATCACGCCAGGAATCACCACACAATCCAGCTGTAATAGAAGGATAACCGACAGGTGCATCAAACCAAACATAAAATACTTTATCTTGAAATCCTTCCAATGGAACTGAAACACCCCATTTTAAATCTCTTGTAATACATCTAGCTTTTAGTCCATCTCTTAACCATGTTTCAGTCATTGCCAATGCATTTGTCGTCCAACGACCTTTTTCAGATGAAGTTTTTATCCAATCGGATAATCCTTTTTGCAATTTAGGTAAATCTAAAAATAAATGAGTCGTTTCTCTGGATATGGGTGTGTTTCCACATGTTGAACATCGAGGTGAAATAAGTTCAGAAGGATTAAGCATATGTCCACAAGAATCACATTGATCACCACGTGCATCATCATATCCACATACAGGATTAGGGCATGTTCCATGAACATAACGATCAGCAAGAAATCGATGACATACAGCCTCACAGTACAATTGAACTATGGAATCTTGTGAGATAAATCCATTGTTATAAACATCCCAGAACAGTTCTTGAACAATTTTTGTTTGGTTTTCAGTACTTGTACGACCGAAAATGTCAAATGTTATGTCAAACCAGGCATATACATCTCGATGAATAGCATGATATTCATCACATATTTGCCGTGGCGTTAATTTTTCTTGTTGTGCTTTGGTTTCTGTTGCTGTACCGTATTCATCTGTTCCACAAACATAAATGGCGTTGATATTTCTCTGTCGTAGATATCGAGCATAGACATCAGCACTGAGCACAGCACCGATGATGTTACCGAGATGTGGATAATTGTTGACATAGGGGAGAGCGCTAGTGATGAGAACATTGCGTTGACCCTTGATGGGAAGAGGGCATGGTTGAGAAGATTTACTGCTCATATTGTGTGGGTTAACGAAATCAATGGTCGAAGCTTTCGTTGTCCACGACTTCGGTGCTGATGTTGAAGCGATTCCAAGAGATGCTTCAGGTGTAGCGGTTTGAAAATAACTTCCAAAAAAAAGAGCATTATTAAGTGGATGAAGTGGGTTGATTCCGACGTGGACCGTTTGACGTAAAAGCTACGCTGTACCAGCGACAATTGTAACATTTCAATAATTGATACTAAAACAATGTTTTAGTATCAACCAATAATATTGAATGACACTAAAAAAATGTCATTAAAATTTAATGATAAAAGTTTTAGCATCAACCAATGAAATGTTACCTAATTTAATTAGAATAAGTTGAAGTATTTTAACCAATGAAATGAATGGAAAAATCCTGCTTTGAGTTTCAGTTTCATCCAATCAAATCCATTTCTCGCATTGTTGCCAAAACAAAGCAGTTTTTAGGATGAGCGGCGGTGATGTTGGTTGGATTAAGACTGCTGACTGACTGACGATTTTATCATATACAGGGAACCCTGTGATAAAGCTAAGAGCTTATCATCGTTGAAGCCCGAGTTCTACCTAATATGTGTCGGCAACATAGGTTATTAGAGATGCCCCGAAGCAGTCCAATTCTTTTCTCACAATAGCGATGTCCAGAACTCAAAGTTCGTATCCACACGAGGAGCGGCGACGTTGTCATTGTCGATCTATCCTTTGGGATACGCTTCGTGTGAAATGCAGAGAGATGTTTGTTGTTGGTACATGCCATTCTTTCAAAGCCGATACACAGGAAGAGACTTTTATTCCCCTCCTTTTCTATCAAATTTTTTGAATATAAAATTTTCAAGTTCTTCCAAACTTTGAAATTCAAATCCATTCTCGAGCACATATTTTTCAAACCACGCCCGTTCTTCCAGTCAAGAAAACGTTACCCTCTCCTTTCCCGTCATGTTGCGACCCCAAACAGTCCATGCAGGAGTGGCTGGCCAACATGAAGACATTGCAACGCGGGAATCATTTCACTCGCGCCAAAAACCACTGGAAGAAGAACTGCAAACTCTTTCGGACTTATGCGTCCATATTCGGCTGAGTGCAACTTTCACTCAAGCTGCCGTTCTTAGCGACAGCATTCAGCGAACCATCGTTTCTTCAATTCGAAGAAAGCTTCAATCCAACCCACCCTGTATCAATATTTCATCCGGCATCTCAACCTCAACATCATCTCGCAACTTCAACCCATCTGCCCTAAATGCTGAGTATGACGACCGATATGTTACCCGCCTCGCCACCCGACTCCTCCGCCATTGCTGTTTGAATGCAGAGATGGAAAGTGGCATCCTACCTCTTTCAGCTGTTCTCGACACTGTTCTACAGCATCTTCACACGGAGGCACATATTGCTGTCGCATACGCTGCATTGAAATCGATTTGGGCTGACGTCTTTTCAATATTTACAGATCACCTCAGTAGATGGTTGGAACACGGTGTCATCCAGGACCCCAACTCTCAATTTTTCATATCTGTTGAAGAAACAAATGGAGCATCACGCCTCTCTGTCAATGCTTCTAAACTTCCTAATTTTTTTACAAAAGACATGGCAGATATGGTCATCTTTACAGGGACTTCTTCAAAGTGTGCAAATCTTTTAGCAGCACCCTCAGCATCTCCCCGCACACTTTCAGCAACCGCATTGTTAATAGATCTAACTCCAACAATACTTAAAATTCAACAGTATCCTGCGTCTACCCCGCTTATCCTTGAAGCAGCTTGTGAGTCATGGCGTGCCCTTGCTGCAGAACATATGTCACGAAATCTTCCTTTCAAATCCATAGCCATACGCATACGACATTTACGTGATTTTCTACTACAAGGAAACGCATCATTCTGGCGTTGTGTTTTTGATGATATGCGAACAAACCCACATCTCAAGCTGTGTGCTGGTACTCTAACTGAAGAAGCTCGGCAAGTAGCGGAAAGATCTCTCAATAGATTAATGTCCTCCGTGGCTGTATACACTCAACTTGATGATGACTCTCCTGATTATCAGGAGAGTTCAATGTCATCATCTTCACGCACGGCATCTCCTCTCATCTTACAAATAGCACACGACGGCACAGTTTCCCCACAATTTTCGCTATCCCTTGCAGAAACCCAAGTTCTCGCAGATGGTGCATCGGTCTATTGCGATGCATTTGCAGTTACGTTTGGCCTGCGTCGTACAGCGTGCGAACTACGTGCTGCGTTCACCTATCTTCTTTCCCTGGAGCGGACTATCCGTTATCAAGGACAATTAAATTCTGATAGCGACACCAGGGTTGGCAAGTCATACAGATTGAATAGAAGGAGAGAGAGTACACGAGATCTGGTGACAGCGACCGAACTACGCAGGCGCATGATGATATTCATTGAATGTGTTGAGTGGTACATTCAGGCAACTGTTATACAGCCGAAATTCGACAAACTCCTCTCAACTCTCGACGATTATTCTTCATTGATGCCTCCGCCATTGCGCTCATCGCAGCCCAATGCACGCCTTGCATTGACGAATTCTAACTCAGCTGAAGTTTCAGATTTAAATAAGAGTCGCAGCTTGCCGCCAATCCGACCTTCAAAACCTTTCTTTGACGAGTTCAAAGAAACAAACAACGAGCTTATGGAAGATTTATTCAAGGAATGCTTTGTCGCCGATGATCCTATCAACAATCGATTGAACACTATTTTCGATATCTGCATTAATTTTTCTCAGTTCCTACGGGATGCAACTCCTCTGTCTGTGCAAGAAAACCTGTTTGCAAACAGAGTCGTTAGCATGGATCAAGAATTCTCCCGCAATGTTGACCTCTTTCGGCAAATGCTCTTAGTTTACAGCGAGAATGGTGAAACGCAAGTAGCGAGTCTTTTACTACAGTTAAATTATACAGATAATGGAGAAACCTAAACGAGACATCACATCCCATCCCATTGGAAAATCGGGTACTCTGCGCACAAGCTGAATGATTGCATCTAGATCTCACGTGTAACCCACATTTTTCTTACGCCCTTGTAAGTTTAGTGAATTTGTGAAATCAGTAAAACAATTACATTTCAAAATTTATATTATCTAGATAAGGTTTTTGCTAATTTTACCATCTTTTAGTATTGAAAAAGGTCCACAATTATGGCTTTCCAAATTTATCTTTGGGGGGAAGTCTTCTAACTTCTTCTATAAGGCGTGGCCAGTTGGGTTTACCAATCGATCTAGCCCCGACTTTCCCATCGAGCCGAATGACGATAACGATAACATCTGTATCGTTTTTCAGTCTCTTTTTACATATTTCTCGTTCTTCCGCATACCATCGCGCCCAGTTTTCTTTGCCAAAAGGCACGAATCGCCATCCTTGCAAAACATCTGCAACTGTAATATCTTCGGTGTCCTCCCCGACCAAAGGGACCACCCGTAAACTTGACTCTTCAAATTCCTCTCGTAAAGGTTTGGCATCTAGAAGAGCTTCCGTCACTCCATCTGCACGACCCGCTACCACAACAATACGTTTGCTTCCACGCACTTTTTTTAGAGAGATCACTTGACGAGTAGCCATATCTTCCAATTGCAGTTTAGAAATACGCGCTCCACGTGACATGCGATCCAAACGTTTCTCACCTGCTTTTGTTTCTTGTCGGAGTAGAAATGCACACAGGCCGATAACGCCAAGATCGACAGCTACATTGGGAAGCTTGGATAGAACAGAGTTAGATTATGTACGGGGAGTCGATTATAAAAAGAGGTTAAAAATGAAAGCATTGAAGACGAATGGAAAAAAATGCGGCGACTCTCCTTATTGGCCATGGAAAGACTATTGCTTCATTGTAAATATTAAAGAAACATATTAAGATTAGACTTACCGTCTCATTCAAGGGTTGTACCCCTGACACACCAGTTAATGCAGCGATTATGCGCAATGTCGCAATAAAGGCACCAACCCCAGCAGATGCTGTTGATGCTGCATAGACAAACATTCGTGCTTTACGGAATGGAGCCTCAATTTCCTCTCGCAGACGAGTACGCAGAGAGTACCGTTGTTTTGGAGCCGGCTGAGAAGTTGTGCGCTGAGTTGGTGTTGATGAATCTACATCTGTTCCTGATGGGTCAACCGCTTCATCGTCAAATTGGGAGGTAGAGGGTGCTTG
>JAULBU010048728.1:0-13239 GCA_032358235.1 Odonthalia washingtoniensis | reverse complement strand
AGGTCGTCCTTGTCCCACTCGTTTGGGGACTCGTCTTGTAGTTGGTTCGCTAGGGTTGATATGAGTTGAGGCGAAGGTTGGGGGTCGAGTTCTCACTAGAAGAAAGATGCCCATCGGCACCGGTGAGACGGCTTATATCGTCTAAAACTGGTGGTGCTTACAGACCTGTAGGCGCAAGCCTATACAGGTGTAAGCACTACACGTTGTGGGAGAAAAAGAAAAAGGGAAAACACGTGTAAAAAGGGAAATTGGGGTGCAGACTGGTGGCCCGTACAGTAGGAGAGGCATGGAAATAAAGAACGTAATTGGTGTGGCTAGGCCTCGGTACCCATTTCCAGGGTGTACTGCACTGAGTGCGGTCGTACGGATTGGTTGATTAACTTCCTCGTGAGAGGGAGGGTTGAGTAGCTGTACTACCGGGTTCAGCACGGTTACCGTGAGGCAAGCGAATGCGGGCGCTCGTAAGGCGATGTCGAAAGCTGACGTCTGCAGAGACGTACGGCGAACAGAGCGAAAGCGGATTCGTAGGTCGTACGAAGTCAATCTTCGCGGTCACTTTTATTCTTCAGGCTGCTTGTCTTTATTATAATAAAAAGGGATGTGAGGTCCAAGTCCCCTTAAGTAGAATCCACCTGCTGCCCAAGCGGCGGGTGGAGGATCGTGCAGTAAATTTCGGAAAGCAAGTCAGTGCATATTGTAACACTGACATCAAAAAACACGTGACGGAGGGATTAATTACTCGAACGCGGGAAAAGATGGAAAGCGTGATCGTCACACTAATGTCACGTTTCGTGACCGGTGTGACATTGGTCATGATTCGGGATACGTACTGTAGACGCGATGTTTGAGCTCAAAAATTTCAAACACGTGTTACACTGAATTACACCGCACGACCCCCTCTTCAAGAGCAAGAAACCATGTGTCGGCCCCCAAAAGGTTTGTCGACCATTACTTTATTCCAATCCTTGAATTGGTCGACTAATTCGAATAATTCGACGGATTTCCCACTCGTTCTTGTCTTGTCTTCCCTCCGTCTCTTGACGTTCGTCCATTACCGGAGTTTTTCCATGCGTTTTGTTACGTAACCACCATGAGTCGTGTCAATACTCCAACAGACCCTTCAGAGTCAGCAGTTACAACCATTACAAAATAAATTCTCATCACCGCCAACTCCATAGTTGAAGCTATGTCGCCTGCTAATTCAATGTAAGATCCAGTACGACCCTCCGTTCCCACTTCTTCAAGAGAGTCTGAAGCTACTGCCTCGGAAGCAGGTATGTCACCCGTCTCGACGCGAGCTATGATTTCCGGTACTCCTCCGCCCGTTGTTAATGCCAGTCCCGTACCACCGCTGATGGATGTAGATGTTACTCTAGATGGGGATGGGCGACAAACCAGCTTTTTAACTGATACGAGGAAGACCTACCCGGGAGTTTGGTTGAGTTACACAATTATCTACGCGGTCGTCTTTCATATATTTAATCTAGTTTGTTGGTTTTCTCCACGTTTTTAAATCGTGCCAGCTTTTTGGCTACCTCTTTTAGAGTTTGGTGTTCAGTGTTTTTGTTGATTCATAACCAGATAAATTTATCCGTTTTGAGTCTTTTGATGCCATTTGTTCGGGAGGTGTATTGTTCTGACGATGATGAAGTAGCTCTAAGTTTGTCGTGCTGAACCAGAATTAGGTGATTCAGTGTGTAATGTTTAGGAGACGACCATTACTGTAGTGTTGACTGTTCCAGAAAATTGTATCTGTTAGGTTGAATGTTAAAAACGCCGAGTAAAACGTGAGTGGCCAATCCCCCCTTATGGATGGGGTGTGTGATGTCGTTTCGGTACGGATTGAAGTCCGGGTTTGGGGGTAGCACGACGAACTCGAGTTCGGTGCTGGTCTAACCGACGGAGTCGGCTGGTTGGCGCCATTTTGTGTGGTTATGAGCAGCAGCCGGCTGCTCCGACCTTCACGACCTTCACGATCGGTGATCGTGAAGGTCGGAGGGAAACACCCGGCGTGTGGTAAAGTTGGGTATCATGGCTAACTGGAGTTCGGTTTCGGGCAAAAGTTGGACATCGCCATGCAGTGGCGTAGCAATCGACTACGTAGGCAGGCCAGTACAGATGACGGCGAATTTTCTGGTATAGTTTCCTGCCCGCTGGGTGACCGCCGAGTCTGGCGTAATGATGTATGTGCAATAATCTTTCCATCAAGGCATGAGTGATGACAATTTGAGGTCCATTATCAGCTTTCCAGATGATTAATCTGTCGTCGTTGAAGTCGAAGGCTAGCACCACTCCCTCTTAAAGTTTTTGACGTATGGTTTGACAGAAGTCGTCCGATTGTTGCGTGATGATCAGCTCCTCTAGGGAGATTTATTGGAATAAAAGGTCCGATTTTGTTGGACCCTGTAAGGTTGCGCACACCGCGTCGGTGGGGAATTATCCAAATCGTTGTCATCCAGTTGGTGATCGTCGTCCAGGGTATGCGGGTGGACGTTGCTGAACGACAGGAAATAGGTCTCCCTCTTGGTATGATTATCCTATTGAATGGTGAATGTCTGGAGGTCTTCAACGTCGTCCACAATTGCTTCGGAAGATCTGAGAAGGCGACATAATGCGCCTGCTTGCGTGTTCGTCTTACCAGTTTTGTACCGTATGTTTAAATCGAATTCAGCGAGTCGTAACCGCCATCTAATGAGTCTTCTCCATGGATCAGTAATTGCTAGCAACCATCCATGTGCTGCATGGTCTGTGTAAAGGATGAACTTCTCATAGAGAAGGTACGGACGGAGAATGTTTAGAGCCATACGACGTAGAGACATTCTAGTTCGGTTGCTGAATATCCCTTCTCGTCTTCGTTCAAGGAACGGGACCAATTCCCGATAGTTTTTCTTTGCCCATCTGGATGGGTTTGGAATGGTGCACAGCCTACTTGGTAGTTGCTTGTGTCCGTATCGACGGAATACGGGAGGTTAGTTGAGCTAACGCCAGTATAGACTGGATACAAACGGCCTCTATCAAAGTGTGGAAGGATTGGAGTTGTTCCTCATTCAGCTCGAATAAGCCGAGGTTATTCTTCTTCAACAGTTCTTCAAGTTTTGACGCTGTGTTATTGAAGCTTGGTATGAACCGTCTTTAAACGTTGCACAGTCCGAGGATGGATCGTAATTCCGTCTTTTACTTTGGTTGCTTTTCTTTCCGGAGGGACTCCGTGTCTATTCAATCTTTTTCCATTTCACATGGTTTGACGAGGTGACCGAGGTACTCAACGCGTTGAATGCCTTGGTCACCTCGCGAGGTACGAATACCGCGGTACTCGTAAATAAATGGCACTTGTTAATTTTTAAGGTGACATCGGCTGCTTCGAGCAAGGTTAATATTTCTTCCACATGCTTGATGTGTTCCTCCACCTACTTGGAGTATATAATAACGTCGTAAAGAAATATCAGACAAGTATGCTACTTGTACTTGGTAGGAATGAGGTCAATGCGCGTTGAAATTTTGCGGGAGCGTTTGTGAGTCCAAATGGCATTCGGTTTTATTGATACGTACTCGGTGTCATACGAACGCGGTCTTTGGTTTGTCAGCTGGTTTGATTGGTACTTGCCAATAGCCATAATATGCACCCAAGGTTGTAAAAATCTTGGTGTCTCCAAGTGAATCAATACACTCGTCCATACGATGAATTGGGTGGCTGTCCTTCACGGGGGCTTGATTAAGCTTCCGGTAGTCGATAAAAAATCGGAGGTTACATTTCTTTTTGGACACTAAGAGGACAGATGCTGCCCATTCGGAATAAGTGGGGTAGATCACTCCATCTTTAGCTGTTTGGAAACCTCTAATTGTTCGATTTCTCTGGTCTTTTCTCCTGCCCGATACGGTGGTGATTTGAACGGCCTTGTGCCGGGTATGAGTTCAATGGCACGTTCGGTGACATTGATGCTCCCCAAATTTTCGAGGCACATGGGTTCGTGTTTTGTCAACATTGGTCTGATCTTGTCGTGGTATTTCTCGGGTACCCCGAGTGGAATTTCTGTCGCTTTGGTTGGCGTTTCGTCTTGGCCCACGTGCGACTCGAATAAGTCCGCGAGATGTTTGTTAATTAACGCCGGGTCTTTGGCGGATTATTGGGGTTTTAGAAACAAGGAGAGTGATCGCTTTGATGATTCCGACTCGTGTACTAGGCTGAGCATTTGGCCGTGAGAAATATTCGACTCGACAAGCAAGGTAGGGTGCAGACTTGCGTTAGCAATATGTTTTTTTAAAAGCAGTATATTTGGATCTTCTCCAGAGTTGAAAACTAATATTCGAAAAGTTTTTCCGTCGGTTACATCCGCTATTCCTGCGCCCGCTAGACATAAGTGGTTTCGTATAGGCGTGATGTTGGTTAGAGGGGGATTAATCTTTGGCCAGCAGGTGCTGTCATGACTTGAATCCAGGTTTGCGTTTCCGGTTGTATTACCGTATGTTCCGCTACATATATCTTTGGTGAAGTCCGCCCCTTGTCAGGTATGTATTCTTATTCCTCTGGTAACGGCGGAGCGTTCAAGAGTCTCTTGTTCGGTTTCCGAAAGATCGAAACTGTGGTACCGTCTTCAAGTTCAACTAATCGCTCACCCGGGTGGATTGCTTCTACATGTTTGTTGCATAAATCACAACCGAGATGACCAACGTTGCTAGTCGATCAGCCACGTAGAAGGTCACCATCTCCGACTGCGATCCGAGTTGTGTAGCTACAATAATTTTATTGTCCCGCCACATTAAGCGGTCTGTTGTTAACTTCTCGTATGTTGGTCGACCCTTTGAGGGGCTTGATGAGTATCTCCGATCAATACGGTATCTTGGAGCTTCTGATGAAACTGGAACCGGTACCGGTATCCAGGACTGCAGAAAACCGTTTTGTTGAGACCAATATTGGCATAGATGCGATAGTTGTGTCTGGATAATACGAAGACCGCTCCTTGCGTGCTTTTACGGGTTAATTTTCGCCATGGGCGTTGGAAACAACCGAGATATTTCGTTGGTAATGTTTTTGATGCGACGGAAGTGATAAGAAGTATAAGGGGTCTTTGTAAATGACTCTTTGGGTGACTCAGGATTTTCTTTTCTTCAATACAAAAGAAGCTTCAGCAAGTCCCCGGGTTAGTTTCCGTGGTTCTATTCAGTGGTTTTGGTCACGTCGTCTTCTATATGAGGATTATTGTTCTGCTGGTGTGCGTTTAACGCCAGTTTTCCATGCGGTATGCTGCATCAGGCACATGAGAATTCTGTGATGCTGACAACTTTACATAGTGTAATGACCTTCTCCATTTCGGAAAATTGTAGTTTATATTTCGGTGAAATGTGGTTGAATTCGTAACATTGATCACAAATCAATGGTTGTTGTGTCTGGTCGTTTCTTCTATTGTATGTCTACCCCACACGGTTGGGAGTTGAAGCGCGTCCGCCGAAGTTTATATATCTAGGTTTGGTCGTATTTGCGTACACGTTCGTTTCCTCGTTGTGTTCCTCTTCCATTAACGTGGATGGTAAGTCATTGTTTTCCTCCGAATCGTCTGATAATACCATTTTGTATTCAGTTTCGTCCGAGTATTTATCAGCTAGTTCTTCGGCAAAGTGTACTTCGCGTAATTTTTTCGATCCCGGAGCGGGTAATGTTGAAGTCCGTGTTCCAACGCTTTGTGCTCTGTATGTATGTGTCACCTTGGTATTATGCATTCTGGACAAGGCGGTCGGCATTCAGGTCCATACGGGGTTCATTTTCCCAGAAGGGCGCAACAATAGTTTGAACTATTGGTGCAAGTCCGTCCACGAAGAAAGTCATCTTTTCCAACTCTGCATGGACATTACCACAGCGATATGCTACGTCGTTGAATCTGAACGCGAGGTTCTGTTCGGATTCAGTAATTAACTTTCAAGTTCCGCGTAATGTATTTACAGACTCGCGTATGGCTGCAGGAGTAGCGTACGTCCGCAAAAATTATTGGACGGCTTCTGGCCCGCAAGTAACACCTCCGACACAAGCTCCATTTCATTTTGATCCGAATTGTTTCGCGGCTTTCCTCGTAAGGAACTGGGGAAGAATCACGTAAGCCTGGGCCTCGGTCAGGCTGAGTATACTCAGTCTGATCGTGGGCCAGAATCACGTGGTCCTTCCCCTTCCTCTCGAGAATGGCCGAAGAATGTGACATATATGTCACATTCTTCCGCAATTCACGAGAGGAAGTCAAAAATCATTATTGGATAGTCGTCCAAAAATCTGTGTTCTTTCATCGTCAGCTCCAGACTCTTGAGGTGTCTGCGTAATTCTCCAGTCGATGCCCTGTCTCACCCGCCGATAACTTGCATCAGGCGGTAATACCGATACGACGCCAACCGATCAAAGGACGGATTGAATAGTTTGAACGAGGATAGTCCTCGATGTTTGAGACCGTTTTTTCGTTCGAAGAACTGTACGGACAGATCGATTATATCCGGGTCGAGGCCCGTAGTTTCATCATCTTCTTCGGACGACGATGAATCGTATTCTGGAAAACGTCTTGATCCGGTCGGTGGGTTATAACGGTGCGATAGGGCTGCTCGAGATTCTTTTTTACCATACTTGATGTATCACGACATACCATGGCGATCCGTTGAGACGTTGAGAGTAGACGTTGGGGTGCATATTCCTGACCCTGGATGGGGATGTTGTTCTTTTGTTTCCTGCTCAATAATCTAGTTTTGTTGTTGCGACGAACCGTGCTCCAAGAGCGCGTTGACATCAAAACGTAAACGTTTTACGACTTACGCGACGGACTCAGTTGGGGATTGTAGTTGTTCAGTGATGGACTGCTTAAATATCGTCGTAAGCTCGTCACGGAGATGTCTGAATTGCTCCTCGAGTTCGAGCTTGTGGGTAATCTCCTTCTCCAGATGTTTGTTTAAGTCTGTAACTTGATTTTGTAGGTCGGCGTATTCTTTGACGCAAATGCGCTTGACGGTTGCCTTATGAGAGAATTGACCACCAAGCGGTGCGGTAGTGTCCACAGAGCCGGCTCTGGACATTGCACGGGAGTCGTTGTGCTATCCCGCGGGTAACATGCCTTTCATGGACCGTGTTTTTCGACATCAGGATTTTGGAACTCCTGTAGTCTTGTCGGTATCCATCCGTTGTCATTTGCCACCTAGGAAGATTCTAGGGTGGGATGTCCTCCGCAACAAATGTATACATTACTTCAAATGTTTTTGAAGTAACTTCTGCTTGAACTATATCATATTCCTCTGGTAACTGTTGAATATCGTCTTCTCTAATGGGCTGAAAATAGGATGCGGCAACAAATGGATGAACGCGTAATAAGTGATCGGGTATCACAAACAATGAACCCAGCCCAAAATCAGCCATCAGTTCCATAAACTTAGGTGTACCGTATTCGCAATCAGCAGCGATAACGAAACTGTTCAATGCTTCTTCACCACGGCTATCCAGTAGAGTTGTCAGTATTTTTCTCACTGATCTGATGTGTTTTTCACCCCTATTAAATCTTACTGCTAAAGTGATTCTGGACAATGCATCTGCAGTGGTATCAATAGAGTGACCTTCCTTGTCTTCCTTACGTGCACTCAACGTTTTTACTTGATTATCACTTACACGAGTGCCGAAGATTTTATCGTCAAATTTATCGAAGAGGTTAAGGGGTATGAACAATACGTTTCGCGTCTCTCGACATGCGATTGCCTCAAATTCGGATAACAAGTCTCGTTTCATCACTTTGTCATTTCCACTGTAAACCACTATTACTACCTCATCCTGTTGCTGGATATGCAAGGATGTTCTCCGATATCCAACGAATCTTATTAGCAGAGGGCATTGAACATTCAAACCTAGGTAGTATCGAAATGCTTTTATCGAAACTAATTCCGCAGGTATGTGAGAAGAGCAATACAGAAACATTCTGATATATCTCACTAATTGAAACCAAATCAGAATTTTCATTACGAAGAAGAATGCTTCCATTTATCAATTCCATCAATTATTTAACGAGTTGATCAATCAACAGTACAATGAAATCTGCTCTGCTCTTCTGAATACCTCTAACACGCATTTCAACTTCCATGTTAATAAATGCTGTCAAGAAAATAATCTAGATCTCTCGCCAAATACATTTTCAGCAAAAGATCTTCTCGTAAACAATCTTTTTATTCCTTTCATGTTTTATTAGCCATTTAAAAGTGGGATCTTCACTTCTATTTACTGAGCTTCTATTTATAGGACCTCTAACAGTAGCCTCTAAAATCGATCGCCGGCTCCCAACTCTTCCAATAGATCTTCTCGTAGTTCTTCCTCCTCTCTTTCCTCTACCTCTACCTCTAATTGTCATAAATGGTTGATTTTTTTGTTGTAAGTTGAATACCTTGATTTGTTTGTACTTGTGTTCGTGAAGTTTGAAGTGCTGAAGGTAGCGGATGAGGATGTACATGAGTAGATGATAGCGGTAGTAATTGCTGTTGGAAAGGTGCTGATGTCTTTGCTGATGTTTCGTTGGAAAAAGATGTTTGGTGTTATATGAGTGGTGAATTTGATGCATGTTGACTTAAATTTGACGGTTGATATGTCTGTTGCACTGCAACAGACAAATCAACAACATGTCATGTGACGGTGAAGACGGTGATTGAAGAAACGATGGTTGTTCCTGTTGTTCATGTTGTATTTGGGATTCCAATTGTGTTTGTTGTGGTTGTAAATTTTGGATTTGAAGTCATTCTTGTGGTTGACATTCATGTGTTTCTTGGTCTTGATGGGGCTCAATTGGTAGACTCATGTTAGGATTGCTTTGGTTGGTCATTCAAAGCTTCGTGGTGCCTCAATAAATGTTCAAGTCATTGTTCAAGGCTTCCCAACATCGGCGGACTTTCGATGCAAATGATAAGGGTGTAACGAAGAAACAACAATGTGAAATTTTCTCAAAGAACACGGACATTTACATTTTTACCTACTCTTCACACTGATGGAAATATTTCCACACGTTTCAGAATAGAAGAAAATCCATTTCGGTTTTGAAATGACAATGAAAAGGGGTAATAGGAGCCATATCTGGATCTTAACACATGTAACGGTAATTTCTGGTTTTAGCTTAGGATCCATATATGACTCACACACTGCAGTAGGTATATTACTTTGGTTACCGAACTAAGAAGCACTTACAGTCCATAAAAAGGATCTAAAAAGGGCACCTGTAATAATTCAATGCACAAATGGAGAGAACTAACTTATCCATATTTTCGGCTGGTAACTCACTTTTTGCCAAAAGAAAACATCCGTTATCCATGTAGCGGGAAGGCGGAAAACTAATTCATCCTCTCAATTCTACTAGAGAATGATTCCAACTACTGCGATTGAAAGTATTACTTCTTAGCAATGCTCCGTTTTGTACCCCTTCCTTCCTGTAGTACCTCGCCCATAACTCAATAGGGGTACCTGGAAAAACGGAAGGTGGTTGAAGATCGAAAATAAAATAGAATCTCGAAAATTTGGTGGAATGTGAACACCAGCATGGGTATGGGCCTAGGATGGAGAGTATCGCGTGCGTCACATTTTCATCGGCAACTTTCGGAGAGTGAACACGTGGGAGAGCACTAATGTTCTTAGGCTTCCCAGCCTGTACGTTAGGATGTGTACTAGCTGGAAAAATGGAAGGCGTATTGTTTTTGGGATTTTCCGATAATTAGAGTGCTCGGTTGTTTCCCAGGAAACATGTGCCTGTATTAGTCTACACCCAGTTCACGGCGACGAGATGGTATTTATCACCTAATAACTGGTGGTTATTACAGGCCAACAGACTGAAGTCTCCAGCTGTGTAAGCACAAAAGGTTACCAAAGAGGAATAAGGACAGGACATGTAAAGAAAGATATATGAAGAAAATAACAGGAAAGTCAGAAGGAGGGGAGGAAAAAGAGTGAAAATGGCTGAATTAGTGAGGGAGATTTCCAGTACCTGCCTCTGGTGAGATACTACGTTTCCCCACCCTAGGGCAAAAACACATTTTGAATTTACGAATTGGAAAAAGGGCCGCTATTTTATGCACACACTGCGACAATAGAATGCCAGTAGGAAGTTTTCTAGAAGTTTCACCAAAAGTGAAACCGATTATATCGGCAACTGTGCTGATCTGTGTTGTCAGAAACCTAAACTACTTCATACTCTGTTCGTCAGAAAAGATGGTGATGTTGTTGTTGTAGATATGCGATTTTTACGTGTTTTGATGACGTTTGACATGTTTCAGTTTCTCGTAAAACTGACGAACAACAAGTGGGTCAATCTCGACATCCAATACCAGCATGAAGTACAAACTCCATTTCCTAATACGCTTCTTCACTTTGTTTTGAGTAATGTGTGCATCGTTCCTGTTTTTCTGCAAGCTTTCGGTGACGTCGTAGACTTCTTCCATGTTAGAGCATTACCACTGCATGACTTTATCCGTAAATATTTGTTATTTATTAGGTTACAAAAATGTTTTGAACCGCACCGCATATTCCGTAACACAAAATAATAGAATTAATTTTAGAGATACGGATACATTCATCCGTATTTTTTTGAAATACGGACTTCCCTATCCGTCTTTCTATTTTTATTTGAAATCAAAGCGGTCAGAGCTTCCAACTGAAACGGCTATTTTCGACTCTGGGCACCCACCCACAATACCCCAACCCAGAACCTTTCTTTTTCATTGTTGCTGAAGATAGTACTACTACTCTAGTAGAGGTACGAAATTTGTACTTCTACTATGTTCAACAACAATTTAAATACTGACTACTCCATAGGAAAATGTTCCATCTCGACTATCAACAAATCTTCATCAACATCAACCATAGCTACAAAATAAATCGCAACTACTACAACATCAACTACAACGATCATGGTTCGGGGCTTGGCTTAGTCAGACAAGGAATCTGCATACCTGTCACGGCATTGGTCACAGCTATTGTGGATCCAGTCACTGGTATCGAGGGAAAGGCGACTCCGAGTCGCAGTCAACGAGTCGTTTCACAATGAAACTTCATACAAAATTTGTAAACGTTGCTTCTGAGGAGGACATTTCCGCAAAAAAGTACAAGGTTGCGACCCCAAAGTCTTGTAAAATAAATTTTGGCCAAATTGGGGCGGATGTTCAGAAATTTAACGGCATATTTCCTAAATTAAGCACCTGGTGTCCAACGGGATGCGACGAAGATCAAAAACTTGCAATGGCTGTTTTCTTACACGTTGGTAAAGGTGAAAACTATCCTACGAAATGAAGTTCTTTGACCACTCAAAATTGTCGAACTATTTAGCTTTTCATGTTCTCAAAGTTACTGCAAGGTTCGGATTTGATACTAATGTATCATCAAAGGACCATGAATCACAGTAACAGGCTACGGAAGAAATTTTTAGGAAATAAATAGAAGAATATCAGTCTTCTTTATGAAATAATTCTATTGTTTCCTCAAGGAGTGATGACAATTTAATTGAACCAAACTGCGGTGATGTAAAACAAAAGAGTACATTGTTAAAGAGAGGGGGCATCCTGGTAGAAATTCAACTAAACGAATCCGTGAAGCCGAAAAAGCTTGGAATAAAATGCATAATTGTCACAGAAATTGCCAACTCTATGAAACCAAAAATACTCTTCTTGAGGAAGAAAATACATGCGTGCATTTTCCATGCTCCCTATGGAAAAGAATCAAGACAAATCTGAGCATGCTGAATATTTCAGAATTATGCGACTATCTTACTTAAGACGTTCACGTGAACGTGTTAATGATGATTCACCCGGATGGGAACGTGAACATGTTACTTATGAATCACCTGGACGTGCACGTGGACGTAGTAAGGATGATTCAAATGAAGTTATCTCCAACAACTAATAACAAAAATTAAATTCTTTTAAATCACACCTAAGTGATCCCAAATTTGATGCACTAGATCTGATTTCAAAGAAAACTGTTCGACTACGTCAGTTATTTTGGACTCTCTTTCCATTATTTTAGAAGCCCAATAAGAACCAGAAATTTGAGAACCATCATCAAGTCCAAATGCTGAATGTGTCTTCCACTGAAATTTATTTCGATTTCCATCCCTGTCATTAACAAATCCTTGCCCTAAATTCCTAACTGCCCTATTCTACTTTCATATTTATCACGTCGAACTTTTTCGATCATATTGGGCGGTTTTATTGCAGCCTTTACTACTAGTATCATAACTGTATTGTCCCAAAATCTACATGGATAATGCAATATTTCCATCGAGATACCAACACTCCAAATGCTCTCTCAACATCCTTTCGTGTCGCTTCTTGTGCAGTACTAAATTTCTTTTCTTTTCTACTGGTAGGTTCAGTGATTGTTTTGATGAATATAGTCCAATTGGGACATATTCCGTCGGCTAAAAAGTAAAATAAAAAACTACGTTCTTTCTGACTCACATTGTACTTAAGACAGTAGTAAATTACCAGTTGTAATACGTCGAACTATAGAGGAAGAATCAAGAACGTTAGTATCATTTCGACTTCCAGGACTTCCTACATTACATGTATATATCCAGAATTCAGCGTCTGTAACAGCTCCTAGAATAACTGTTGGATTTTCTTCTTTTCCCTTGTACTGTCCTGCCTATGCAATTGTACACTTCTCCCATTCCCAGTTCTGGCAGTCTCAACTACCGACACATCCAGGAAAGCCATGATTTTCATTAATTTTTAATATACGATTCAGATAGTTTTCATTAGGAGCTCTTAAGTATGTCGAACCAAAAATTTTACCATTTTTTCTACGAATGCAACGCATGATTGTTGTGCTTCCTACCTTCGACTTATTGTTTTTATTCCGAGTCCCTGTTTCCTCCCATTCCTAGGTTTCCTTCTCCCTTGCCTGTTTATGTTCCTGTCCCTGCCCTCATTATCTTCAGATAAATATTCGTTTGGTACGTTTTGTTACTACGAAGTGGGCTCTCTTAGTGCACGCTTGAGCAGTACGTACTGACGCTGGGTTCCCCTCTAGCGTCCTTAAATGCGTACTATAGACACCGACACTATTTCAGCGTGTCTGTCTCCCAGCCCTCATTTGCCGCTAGCTTCGTTTCTGGTGAGAACTGCGATGCGACCACAGTTTCCCTTTCAGAACAACCTCATGCTTGGAGGGACGCGATGGTTCCTTCCTATTCCTGGATGGGGGGGTTTGGGTCAAAATACCAAGTTTTGTTGCATTCGCATTTGTTGTCTCTTTCGTTT
>JAULBU010048717.1:0-13240 GCA_032358235.1 Odonthalia washingtoniensis | reverse complement strand
GAGGTCGCATGTTCAATATGAAAGTGCTACTGTATGCTAATACTCAGCTTGAATTTTGAAAACCGTAGTCCCATATTTTGTTTCACGGCCTTTATTTGTCATCCTCGAGGTCGCGAGTTCAACATAATTATTCCACCCGTAGAGTAATATTCAAACGTGAAAATATATAACTGTAGACCATATCGGGTTCGCAGGGTCGCCCATTTTCACCATTCTCTATCCAACTTTCATACCGGGATGTGCTATCAAGGTCTGATTTTCACTACATTACCCCATTGAGCATGATGTTAGCAGATACTCACATTTAAGCTGCCAGCAACTTCAGTAATGAAGTATTTTTAAAACATAAAATCAATCTTATTAAACCAAATTCAGTTTATACTGACTGACTTTGCCTAGATATGACATTTGTGTTTGTTTGTTTTGTTTTTTTGTCAGTGAATGATTGACTCGATGCAGCATCAATTATACAAATAATGTCGACAATCATATTCATATTTATCCACCCGTTGAATATGTATGCAAAAACTGGAAATAAGGGGTTGAACGAACAGTTGATTCTGGTAGACAGACAGGTAGTAATTGGAAAAGGTAGAAAAGTAGAATATTTATTCGTTGTTCGTTACTCCTAGACTGAGACGAGAGCTTCGTCTCATTGAGATCTCAAGTAACCGAAAAAGGTTCAAACTAAAACAGCACATGCCTATAAGTGGCATGTGAAATCACTACTAGTACTGTAGTACAGTAAAGTCCAAAAATTGATATACATGATTAAAATGTATCACGTCTATATATATATATATATATATATATATATATATATATAAAGGAGAGAAGAACCCAACTCAACGTTTCAGGATGGTATAACAAGACGTAAACATATAAATGACAAGCTAGGGTGTATAATATCTTTCAAGATCCATTTGGTTCTTTCATCAAGTTGAGATGCCCCATTTCAAACAATTGATGTAAAATTTCTTGAAACATCATGAATTAATTTACCATGTTCATACGGAAATTTACTCCTTCATACATATCATTGAATCAAACAATTCTGTATAAAACATCATCAATTATTAATTTCGACTTCACAAAAAAACACAAAACGATCCCAAACACAAAAAGTGGAATGACCTGAAATATGGATTGAAATACATTTCCCGTCTTTTTAAGTCAATATTTTTCAAATAAATTCCCTTTTAGATGACTTTTATCCAAGAGAATGATCGTGACGTCGAGATTTGTGACTCGATAGATCGAGGGGAATTTTTCTAGAATTCCTCATAAGATGTAGGGACTGACAGAGCGGACTGACGGTTTTGATTGAAAGATCTGCAAAGTTTACTATACCAGGTAGCCAACATATAACGTCGATAGTTCCAACTTCGTATTCGCATCGAATGAAGTTTCCATCCGCACGGATTGAACGATCAATGGAGTTTCTTCTGGTAAATTGCAATGTGTATAAATCTTTGGAATCGACTATTATGATTAGTCGGACAGGAAGTAGTAGTAAAGCCGATGGGGCAGTTTTTGAAGTCTTTCCTTCGTCTATTGCTTCCGAAGCTGCATGTATTTCAGCGGCCGCAATCAAACGCACAGGACGTTTAGATTTGTGCGACATCCATGATAAAACATGGAAAACCTAGTTTAGCTTCAAAGGACCAAGCATAATACCACAAATATAGCAGTGCTGTCCATGATCCGAAGATCTCCCAGCGTCTGCAAAAACTGTAACAGTGACGGAAAATCTTCCACCACTTGGTTTCGGAAAGTTGATTACTGGTCCGAGCTTCTTCAATACACCAACTGGGTTGGCCTGTGTAGACAGTACGGAAACTGTGGCTTATGGTAGTTTTTTGTAGGTGGCTGTAATAAAATGCACGAAATGGCGATGCAACAAGTCCAAGCCAACCAAGAGACGAATTCAGAGACATCAATGCAGATTTCTCAACAGAATTGAGCATCTCTTCGTTTTCTCTACGGCTGACACGTGTTATTAGGTATGGTTCTATAGAATACAGCTTGTCATCAGCGTCGATGCTACACGTCATATCTTCTCTCTGATCTACGTTCATACCATAAAATCAAAGGTGATCCGGACCGTAAGAAATAATACCAAATTTAAATTATGCGTTGATGTCGGATATGAATTTGTTGACTTAAGAAGTCACACCAGTACTAAACAGATCATCAACTATCTTGGCAACGAGGAGAATCAGTTCTTTGTTGCGGATTATGTAGAAAAGTTGAGGTATGATGTGTAATTGCTGAAGTCCAAGGGACTTAAGTAGATTGTCGAATTGTTCTTGCTATTTAGTATTCAAGTTATTAGGCCATAAGCTGCAGTGATCAACAACCAATAATTTTCTGTATCTCGTTCCTTCTCGTGGTGGCACATCATATACATCAAGCTGTGCCATACCAGTTAAAAGTAAGGCAGCGTTAGCATCCGCTTTCGATACACGCCACTTTGTAGAGCTTTTAACTTTACTATTTTATTATTATTTACCTTGATCTTGAATATCGTCTGACTCGAAATGACATTAGCATAAGATGGAATATCATACTTCGAAATTCTTGGAACTTTTCGATTCTTCTTCTGTGTATTATCTCATACTTGCTGCTTGTGCGAAAAGCTGTGCGTGATGTCTCATAAACGATTTGTTGCCTAAAGTTTTGAACATGATATCTCATGTTAATTTTCTGGTCAAAAGTTTTCCAGAAAAGATGGATGAGCCAGAGGCGATAGCCGAATGTTACCAAGTATCAGTATTGAGATCGAATGTTTCTGTGTCACCATCATCGTATAGAACATCATACTTGTTTTCAACCAGATTGGTAACAGTATTAGGATAAAATTTATCATGGAAAGGCCAATGGACCTCAATCTTGTCGCCGGTATTGGGCATATTAGAAACTGCATATGTTTCTGCAGAGTGGTCTTCATCGATGGAGTCGGAAGTTGAATCATCTATGGGAAGATCTGTTGCATTAATTCCATTTCTTCATCAATATAATCAGAAAGTTGGTCGTATGATTCCATAATTGACGAAGTTAAATCATCAGAGAAGATAGCTGGTCTAATATCATTGACAGTAACTAATATGTTTTGTACCTTGGCTCCAGGGACAGATATTTTTCCTTCTGAGGTGTTGGTTTCTATCACAACACGTGATGATAGCCACTTCTTTTTTTCCATGTTTAACAAAAACTTGGACAAGGTCACCAGATTTCTCAACTGGATCTACTGTTTCTTCCAACGAAAGTTCTCATTACGGGTGTGACCTTCCTTTTTGCAATCAATGTTTCACGTGCCTGGTATAGATCAACAAGTACTAAATTTGGTAAGAAATTGTGCTGTACTGGTTCAGAGTACCCCTTGGCCATCCCAAATGGAGATATAGTATCCGACGCTTAAAAATCATTTGAGATGCGAACTGATTGCAATTCCAATACATTTTTGTCCATTTCGGGGGAAGCCAAAACCAAATGAAGGGAAATACTTCTGATCGTACCATTATTAGACTAGAGAGTGTTTTTGTGATGACGGCAAGAAGTAACTGGCCTGAATGGAATATGGTTCAATTTTTAAGTAGTAGAGAAATTCCGTTTTATCGAAATCCTGGTCGCCTTGAGCCGCTTCAGGGGTCCAGAATTGTTGAATCCAGTTTGAGTCAAAGACTACGACGGTAGATTAAATGGATCCATCAGGAACAGGATATAATGTGGATAATCTTGAAAAGAATCCGTGCAGTGTAACAGTCGTACTTGGCCGAGGTAGAAGTAGTCTACCAATATTCCATCGTTGGAGATCCTGTTGAACGATCCAAGTGCAAATTTTCTAGTCGGAGGCGGGTGGATGATTCAATGCAGTGTATGCACCTTTGTATAAAATCCGCTAAATTGCGCCGGACAGCATTATTCCAAAGCTTATGGCACTGTTGTAAAAGGGTTCAAATATCAGCATATGTTGAGTGTCCCCACATGTGTTGATGAACCTTGTCGACCACAGGTTGCAATTAAGGACAAGAGGGAGAGCTAACTAAATCTAGATGGTTGAATGCTGCAGTATTTCTAGATATAGTAGCTCATGCAGAAATCTGAGACAGGTTTTGGATTCGTTATATGTCTATATATCTATGCAAACCATCGTCGATCATAGCAATAGAGTAACGTTTTTCATTGATGGGTGGGAGTGAAATTCGACTTCCACCGTAGTGAAACACATCACAGACACGAGTAATGTTCCAGCCAACAACCCACTGAGATGAACATCCGACTACTGCATGACGAATGTGTACGGTCTGATTATTGTCGCTCTTAAACGATAAGTTAATTGAAATCATGCGGCGTTTTAAACCTGCATGCGTTCCTGTACCAAACTGCCACCAGTCGATATTATCAAACTTCTCAGTTTTATCATCGACAGATAAAGAAGAATCACCAGCTTTTAGAAGTAGACGTAGCTCAGTAATTCCAATTGCACTGTACGGTTCTCCATATTCAACGAGTGGTTCAGCACAAGAATTATGGGACGGGGACGACGTGTTGGTGACGAGTGTTGCAGTGAAAGACATTCCATTTGCGTTTGTGTTGACTACTGGAGCTGGTTTAAGATTGAAAGGGTCAATTGAAGGAACAATGTCTTTGATTGATCCGTTGGATTTGTGGGCTCAGGCCCAGTGGTCAAAATTTCCACATGAATCGCATGTAAACTTGCGTTTTAATTGACGAAGTTCTTCAGGGGTCATACGAGGGCAATCCTGAGGTGCTGAGCCAGCTGAGTAGTTTTTCTTACCACGATTGATTTATTTAACACGACCTTGGGTGGTAACAGTGTTGGTGGTAAAAGTATCATTGCCGATATGCTGAGAGGAACTACCATTAGAAGAATTGTTATCACACTGACGGAGGATTGAGGATACATCCTCATTCTTTATGGTTGACACAATCGCGTCGTTTTCATCATCAATGCCAACATCTTGACGTCATCCAGCAGCAGAACGGATTGGGATCCGTTGGGAATAATCAATCGACGAGCCATTGAGTAGAATCATTGCTACAATGGACTCGTGTATGCGAACGGTTTCACCATGAGCACTACATTTCGCGATCTGAGCAGCACAACTTGCTTCATAGTTTTTGAAAGGGCAGGGAACATTTTTATTGAAATTAATTTTTGGCCCAAAATCATAATGTAATAATAAATGCACTTTCATTTTTGGCCCAATATCAATTTCAATTGTTTTGCCATCAAAATACAGATTTGTAATATGCCAGAGTAAGTACAAAAACATTATAATTTCTGTACAGTGAAGTGAGAATATTGGAAATTTTCAGGTCAAAGTAGCAAATTATTGGCCAGTTACAATAAATTATTGTACTTATTCTTAGAAAAAACTCCATTAATTGAAATTGGGGTTTTCTCACGATTCAATAAATTATTGAGATTTTGCAACAAAACATAGTCAAGTATTTTTAAAATTAAAAAATGGATGAAATTAATGGCCATAGTATATTAAATTATTGTACATATTGGCGTCTGTACAATAAATTATTGCTCCTTTTCATTTTGGCAGAAACAATAATTGCAGCAGCTTTTGCAGACAAGTGTTGAGTGTTGAAAACTCATGAATTTTATTAAAATTTTCAATTATTTCGAAATGAACCCCATAAAGAAGAATAGGAGTAATGCAGAATTTTTAATTAAAATTCATAATTTTTGTTTAAAATATATAAAAATTTCTCTATGTATGCTACCATACAGATTGTATATTGTACTCCGTAGGGTAGCATGAAAAGGAAATAGTTGAAGTCTTCAACTATACAGTCTAATCACACAATGAAAAAAGTTGGATTGCACAGATGATATTGTTATTCGACGTTTTATCTCGGGAGAGGGATGGTGAATTATCTGAGAGAAAAAACTCGAAGAGAAAAAGGTTACAATACGTTTAAGTTATAATTTTGAAATTCAAAATTTAGATCTTTTGAGACGTGGAAACTTTATGTAATGGTAATAGGTGGTTTCATCTTATGGATAAGTATCATTAGAACATAAACAGAAACAGACTACACTGTAGAATTTTTATTCTTCTAATCCCTCGTAATAACAATGTTCACCTCAATTTGTTGAAAATTCCTATGGAGGTGTCTTCAAAGCGATTGACATCATATTTAAGTCCCAAAGATTTCAGTAAAGATTCAATAATAAAATTGCTTCACACATTATAGGTGTCATATGCTTCCGAAGTGAAGTAATTATCCATCTTTTTGTGCTAAAAAGCCGTTCCACAGAATTTGAATTAGCTGTAAGAAAACTGCACTCAACATATCCAAAACTATGACTTATCCGACTTCGTTTGGTTTGAATTTCCTCAAAATAGGAAAATTTTTCAACTGGTCTATTTTCTTCAATAGCCATCACATTTTTTAGGCGCCTTACTTCAATTTTTCTGAAGATGTAAGATTGAATTCCTCTTCGTTCAATATTTTGACAAGCGCTGATTCAAACTACTTATCATTCACTATTTCTGCATCAACTCTGAAGTGCGTATCCATATTTGGATAATATTCAGTAATGCAGTTAAATATAAATCGAAAGTCATGTACTATAAGGCCAGTTTTCTGAAAATGTTTCGTAATACTTTGCAGGTTTTGCAAAATTTCCCAATGCTTCGACCAATGACCTTCTCTGTCCGCCAGTTGTCAAATAGATGTCTACTTATTCAATTTTTCTAATGTGTTCTTCTATCCTCTTCAATTTTTCTAACGTGTTCTTCTATTATGAAGTATCGCTTCAACAGATTAAACTTTCCTGGCCACCTTGTGATATTAACGTCCATAGGTGCCATTACAGTCATAGATCTTAGTCTACAGAAAAAAATCGATACGGTGACTCTCCGTTGTAGTGACCCTATCCATTACAGTGAACTCCGTTGCGGAAATCTTCGCCACATATGCGAGTTGAGTGTGGAATCTCAGTTCATGTTTTGTACTGTGACCCATTCCACTACAGTGACCTTCTTGGAATAGTGACCATGAAATGGGTCTATTCATTCTAAAAACACCTTAATTTTAGTTTAAGTTGTAAATTTTACTCCTTTACTCATTCGCAGCAGGGATGAAAGAGTCTATTGTTGATTGACGAGAAGACTTCTTTCGAAAATTGTCAACTTTGTCAATCGCAATGTCTAATATAGCAGTGAAATCATCACGCATAGTCTTTTTGATCTAATGGTTATCTCGTACGAAAAGAGAAATCTCGAGTTTCAGAGACTCCGCAGAAGACAGAAACCTCTTCAAAGACGGCTTCGGGGTATCCTCTTTGCTACTATGCATGTTGTTGCGTCTCATGAAATATGCCACCCACATACCACTGACCTTGAACGATTTCAAAGCTTCAATCTGAGAGTTAATATCAGATTGCGACATGTTTGACAACATGCCCTATGCAATGACCGTTTCGAGACGCTCAATAAGCGCCTTAGCTATTTCTAGCGCTGCCCAGGATATAACATCAGCTCTTAACAGGGACTCTCCGTGCATGTACACCATTATCTGGTGCAAGTAGTTGAACAATGAACGCTCTAGTTCAGGAAAGCATCCTTTTGCGAATACGTGAGATCTCCGTGATTAGGATGAGAGTAGGTATTGTCCTATAATTTTTATGGCATTCTTTTCCAAGCAAAAATGGCTGCCTTTGAGGCATTTTTCTCTCACTTACAGCGAGGCAAATCCAAGGAGATTTTATGCTGCAGTTTATTACAGCAGCTTCCAAAGGCCCACCTTGAAGTACTCCCAACAGGCTTAAAGCCTGTTGCTTCTTCTCAAGGATGATCAGTGCTCTTTTTTGGGAAATTTTGGAGGAGGTGATGGTAAAAGGATGTCTATCTTCTCACTGAAAAATCCCTCTGATATGAACAGTAGGCTGTTATTTACAAGATTTGAACGCTGAACGACTTACAATGACCGTTATTAATATTTTCTACGTTTCATTGAGTCATCCCACTGAAGTGGCCCTGTGAACTACAGTGACCCATAGTCCAATTATAGCCCGCCACATTTAAGGGTCACTGTATCGAGATTTTTCTCTGTAACAGAATTTTTTATGGTCCTTAGATGTGTCATTACTTCATGTATACACTCTAGAGATCATTTTATATCACTATGTTCATCAATTCAAGCTTCAACAGCGAATTTGAACTTGTGTCTTGCGTATTCAGTAAGAGGAAAAGATTTGTCTGTTGACAGTTTTCGGTTGACAGTACATGTAGTGTCAACCGAAAACATTTATCGCAGACAATTTCAATTGTCTGCGATAAATGCAACTACATTTTTCAGACTTTTCTTAAATACTTCTAATGTTGCCTCAATAAACTGAATATGCTGTTCCTCCTTAAGTCCTTCTTCATTTAACAAGGGACCAATTACGAGCATCGTTTCCTTGTATATTCCTTTCTTCCAATATGTTGAAAACACCGCTACAAAATGTGTTCTGCTCTCAGTCCACCCGTCAAACATAATACCGAATTCATCCGGCAATTTATTTTTTTCCCCTTTTTATAGCAGTGGAACCATAGATAAGATATATTTTCGCATCTCTTTCCAACATACGTATTTATTCTTAAACATTTCGTTATCTAGCTCCATCAAAGGCTGATTTCACAAGATTATCCACTCCATTCGTTTGAATACATCAACGTCCCGTTCATTGAAATAAAAGTGATTTTCGAGTCGTGAAAAAGAGCCTTTTGCATGTTCCTGGTACACTTATTCATAGTTTTTCATATGCATGCACGTAAGTGGTTCTTTAGATTTGTATACCCACTCTTATCAACGTGTCTGTAGGCCTTTCATGATGCACATTTTTCATTGCGACATTTGTATAGGGAAGTACCTTCATCGCATTGCTTAAAGAAAAATGTAATAACTTTGTTAATATCAGACATTGCTACTTTGAAAAGATACGTATACTTACTGATTTGCGCATATGTTCTGTAGTTGAGAAGATTTGGCAAATTGTAATAATCTTCGTTAAGGTTGAAAGATGAATGTTATGAGTGTAAGAAAGATATATGGGAACGGAAATAAATATCTACATTCAACTGCGATGATGCAACTATTGATCAAAGATTTGATCCTATGTTATGTATTGGATAGTTTCTGTTTTTATTATAATTTTCAAATTTTCAAATTCAAAGATTCGAAACGGATGCATAGCAAAATGTGTAAATGCATTTTGAATCAAGTAGTGATCAACCATGTGATCTTATGTTTATTTTATATATTGAATAGCTTGTGATTATATTATAATATAAAAATATTCAAATTCCAAAGATTCGAAACGGATACACACTGTAAAATGGGCAAATCTGTTTCGACTCATTCGAAATGCATAAAAAGGTATAAATGTTTCGCATATTTTGAATCTGATAATGACTCTCCATTCCATACGTAAATGATACATTATGACAGCCAGTGATTTTCAGTAAGTAGAAAACTATTTTACAATACCCAATTTTTAGAACCCCCACTTGCTGCACAATTAATTGCAATATTTTGAGCTTTCACAATAAATTAATCTAATTTTTACAATTTTGTTCATATTTCAGAATAAATGATTGTAAAATAATCATCCTTAATCTTAAAAAATTGTAGGTTTTCTGTCTTTCAAGATAAATAATTACAAAATGTGAAGCAGAGCAATTAATTATTGCAATTAACCAAGTGCTCGGAATAAATTATAGAATTATTTATGCCCTATTCATAAATTATGGCAGTGTCCATGTGCAAAAAATAAATAATTGCAATACTGAGACTCATTGAATACATAATTTCTCAAAAATTTGTAGTTAATTTTGGGGACAATTAATTTTTTCCTTGTTCTGATTCTTGAAGGATTCTGAACCCTTACGTTGAATTACAAGAAGATCACTGAAATCCTGATAAAAATAGGACACAACGGAGAGAGCTTCACGTTTGTGCACAGCAGAAACGATCGCAGCTATACCACCTTCAGATGCAATCACGTCACCCGGGATACCAGAGAACATATCAAGTGTTTGACTAAATAGCTGTGATTTGAGACATATACCTCTGAAATCAGCAGATTGCCTGTTGAAAATAGCATTTGGGAGTTTGCCATTAAATCGATTCCAAATCTTTATCGAGCGAACGTAACTATCATGATTACCTCGGCCATCTGTCCAAATAGAGGTACGGATATCCCAGTTGACCTTGGGGCATAAGTAAATGTGTTGGGCCCATAATCAGGGAAAAACTGGAAATACGGAGTTGAACGAACAGTTGATTCTGGTAGACAGACAGGTAGTAATTTACAAAGGTAGACAATTAGAATATTTATTCGTTGTTCGTTACTCCTCGACTGAGACGAGAACTTCGTCTCATTGAGAGCTTAAGTAACCAAAAAACTTCAAACCAAAACAGCACATGCCTATAAGTGGCATGTGAAATCACTACTATTACTGTAGTACAATAAAGTCCAAAAATCGATATACATGATGAAAGGTATCATGTCTATATATATATATATAAAGGATAGAAATACAGAACTTAACGTTTCAGAATGGTACAACAAAACGTAAACATATAAATGGCAAGCTCGGCTAAATAAAATCTGTTTCGAGATCCACGCTGTTATTTTCTCAAATTGGAATGCCCCATTTCAAACAATTGATGTAAAATTTCGTAAAAATCATGAATTAATTGATCATGTCCGTAGTGGAATTGACTACTTCATACATATCATTGAATAGAACAATAGAGCATTTCGGGAACGGTGAATGTGGTATACTTGTGTCTATTTTCGGCACCAGTATAAGCCACGTGGCCTAAATTACCACAAATGACGAAAATAATCATCACACCAGTCGTTATTTGCACCCTAATAACGGAGAGCAGGATGGTTATTTTTGGTCGAAGGTGGTTCCGGTTTTTGCATAAGGGTTTTTCATGACAAGCTTGGTGTGTAAAATATAAAAATTCCCTTCGTATGACCGGCACTGAGTTTTCGTTTTTCATACCTGTACTTGATCCAATCACTTTTCTCACTGGAACCACCAAAATGACATCCCCAAATTATCTTTTTCGTCCCCTTGCCACAGGTAAAATAACGCGAGAGGACGAGCAACTTCCATCGAAACATCAACTAGGTGATGAACAACTTCAAACTGAAGAAGAACATTCGCCCTACCTACACGAGGCCACCCTCACTTCCCGTCACGCCAAAAACCATACTATCACTGTCAACTATTCATGAAACTCGGCCACCCTCACTGTCCGTCCCACCAATCACTGCACCATCAAAACCACCACCAAGCGCCCAACCACAATCACGATCACCTTCCCCACTAAACGTTGCACCGCAACAATCACCATCACCTCCGTCACCGCCGATACAACTAATACCGGCGTGTCAAGCAAGGTGTTCAGATTCGACACAAAGGTGGATCTGTTCTGCTTCCCATCTATGTTCAAGCAGATTTCCAATGCATCGTTAAGCCCACTTCCCCTGATAAAAGTAAGATCGTGCCGCCTACCCACCTCGGGCACGTAAAGTGAAACAATAAACCCGTCTGGTGTCGTCAGAGTCTGGCAACTCAGACACGGAATCTTCTTGTGCCAGATAGCAACCTGCTGAGCCTGAGGCCCTCTGATTACCATTCCCCCCCAGGTCTCTACATCCAGATCTTGGTATAGTATATGAATCCCACGCACTTTTCCAGCGGAGAACCCCTAGATCTCACGCGCTCCGGTTAATACCTCGACCTCTCTCTCAGAAAATTTCTCTTCAACTCAGTTTCATGATGACCGTACTTTTCAATGAAACAGTTGGTCGTCTCCCAAAACATTTCAATTAAAATACCACCTCTCACCCCAAGTAGAGGTTCCAGATCCAACCATGTACATATAGATGAACGCCTTTTTTAAAACTATACCACATGCTGTTATCTCATCGCAGTAGTACCGCCTTCGCGCAGTCAGTCCATCAGGAAAATGCAGTAAGTTTACAATTTTCGAATTCCTCTACTCTAAATATGAAGTCATGTAGAGCCATTACCACTGAGTAGCTGTCCAAATTGAACTGCGAGGACTTGATTATTCTTGTCCGTAGCTTTATTTTCTTCACATCGTTCTTATCGTTCTTGTACCTTCTGTACAAGGCGACCTTCATTGCGGTACTGGCCGGGCTTGAAAGACCGCATAAAATGTATTCAGCATATTATTCTTCCACGCTTTAACACGACCAAGTCTGTTTTCGCATTGCGCCACCATCTCCTCCTCGGCTTTTTGTTTCGGTGTTCCTTTCCTCCCCCTTCTCTGCCGCGCCCCTGCCCAGTCCCTCCTCCTCCTCTTCCACTACCGCAATTTCTCTCCCAACCGACTTGAATGTGCCGATTTCAGCTGAAAGATTGTTTTTTGCCTTCTCGTAGTTTTTCGCTCAATTTTTTCGGTTTTCAATATTCTAACCTTTCCCCCTGTATACTAACCTTAATAAAGACTTTTTTACTCACAAAAAATCTTTCCCGTTTTTCCAATTTGGGTTTTTATTTTAATAAAAACCCTATCGATATTTTTTTTAAAAAACATTTTTAAAACTTTAATATTCATTTTTCTATTAGAACATCTCGAAAAGAGGCACACTTTTAATTTCTAGAAATATTCGAAGTGTGCACTGTATATAGGCAAATGCGCTCCAAAATGGGCTGCAAGTCCAATCGTCAGAGGCCTCGAAAAGCATTCTTTGAATAAAATATTCAAGCGTAGTACAGTGCATGTACACAATAGTACAGATATTTTCAACCAATAGGATGGCACGCTGCGTTGACATGTCACCAAACCCTGATATCAATCAATTCGTGGGTGTCTATTTCCTACCACGTCGGTGAACATGACATGGAGGTTTGAGATGGATCAAAATCATAATTGGTTGGGCCTTTACTGTAATACTATTACAGTGAAGGCCCGACCACAACCGAATCAGTTTGAAGTGCATATTATGCACTTCAAAGTGACTCGGTTGTAGCTGTACATGAACGAACGGCTATCTTCTCAAAGTATCATCGCATATCATTGGCCAATTGACCCAATTTTTTAGTTAAAAATAAATTGGTCAAATTTGTCCAAGCACACTTTGGGGTACACTTTGGCTCCAAAAGAATGCCCCGAAACCTGCTTCCCTATTAAATGGCCACGAATGGAGATGCCTAAATTG
>JAULBU010048706.1:0-13240 GCA_032358235.1 Odonthalia washingtoniensis | reverse complement strand
GATACTGTAGGTTTTAATGTATGAGGCACAGAAATTTACTTACGGACGGCGGAGAATAAATGGAAGAAATAGTCCGGGCCACATTCATTGTTTGAAAATGAATGCCAATTTATCATTACAATTTTCTTTCGTACACAGGAGAATTTTGTGTATGTAATCTGGGATTGCAACTACCCATTTTTTACGAGACGATAAATGAATACTTCATATAATACTGCGAAAAATGTAGTTTCTAATGTAAGTCACAATGACTGTTACATTCATGTGCTGAATGTTCGAGTGTATGTACACTACATTAATTCATTCATATACCGTATGAATTCGTCAATGGTTTATCCATTTCTCATTCATTTTATGAATGGGAAAGTGGATACTTACTGCATTTTTTAATATGTATCTGTTACATGTAGGAATTACATGATGGAATATGGGAATGATATATAGAATAATAGCAATATACATTGCAATATATGTATACCAATTATGGTATACACGTTATTTACATTTTTAATATTTGTGATATCATGCGATATGAAATCGAAAATTTTGATATAAATAAGAGAAAAGCGCAATAGAAAAGAAACCTAATATTAAAAAATGTGATAGAGATGGAGCTCTGAAAAATTGCATGAAACAGGGAAAAGTGAAAGGAAGTAGAAACTATGTAGTAAAAGAAGAATGAGAACATAAGCAACGACCAAAAACGCATCCAATAAGTATATATTATATTCTCATGTTATATGATATATATACATCGAAATTTTTCGGTTTCATATCCATCCATTCGTTCATTGTGAATAGATACACCATATTGATCTGAAGAAAAATAAAAATGACATTAATAGATGTAAAGTATAGAACAGAAGTTAGTAAATTGAATATGAAAATATCATCAAATGAGAATTAGAGTATGAAACCATAAAGGGAAGAGGAATGAAATCAAACCTATTTACCAGAAACAGGGTAGTACGAGAAAAGAAGTAACCTGTAAACGAAAATCAGAAGAAGAAATGAAGGTAAAGAAAGGTTAACAATTATGAATGGAGTTATACTAAAATGTTTGAATGCATTAATACTTAATGAATACTTACCTGTTCTAAAATATTTACGCATACAATCAGTTCATCGTGAGAGGAACTGACTTGTACGAGTCGCTGTTGCATGTCCAGAATGAGTGAACTGTCATCGTGTTCGGATCATCGTTGAAAGTTGATCGCTTATAGTTGTGACTTGTTGATGGGATTGTGCGCTGATGGGGGAAGAGTACGTGATGAAATTGTATGAAATCGGTACATAAATTGCTGCTTTATTGAAATTTAAATAACTGAAAAGGCACAAAACAGTCGTTTCTCGCACTGAATTATGGTAACGGCAGATCTGAAGAATGTAGAGAAATTGAAAAAAGTGCTATTGCCATTAGAACTTCCAATAATATTTTTTTAATATAAAATCAAGTAAACATATGACAGAAAATAATAAGAAAAGCCCACAATCCGAAAATAAAGCAATTAAAAAATTAAATGTGGACATAACCGTTCTGTCACATGTAGGCTATCAACGAAATGGGGTGGTGTCCTAGAAATCTCTCAGAAGACACCACAATTAAGGTGGCCTTAAAAACTCGAAATGGGGATACAGATGCCTGACATGCTAAAAATGGAAACATCATGATGTATGATACTGGCTCTGAAATATATAAGCAATGTACGAAATATATTTCAGGCGTTTATGTAATTATTGTGTCGTGTGGTAGTTTTCTTAGTAGAGCCTAACATATGTACCTATTTACAAAACTCTTGTCGTGAAAACAACAACATTGTAGCTTTAAACCGGATAAATGAACAGGAAATTCAACAGAAACACCTCGTATTATCATAAATGGTTCTACTGGACAACAGTATGAACGTCGAAAGCCGGCTGATAATAGTGTAATTATAGCTGAATCCGTGTCATCATTAACGGAATTGGGACATGAAATGGACAAGAGCAAAGCTAGTTTTCTAAATAAGTCGTTGGCTGCCTCTTTAAGTATATGAGAATCTTTTTTTGGAAGGAAGGAGGTAGAAGAAGTTATTAACATCATCTTCGATGCTGAATTCGATGCGAGATTATTCTCAAAGCAAGTACCGTCAGTTGAATACTGTAAAGAGATTATGGCTGAAATTTTGAGAAATTGTCGGGGAAAGAAGTGAATTGTTCAATGAAATGTATGAAATTGGTGGTGTTGAAATGTGAACAAAAGTTCTATTCATTTTGATCTTCTCCCTGTTTTGTCTTTATTTGTTGGCGTATCCTGATATTAAAGAAGTAACATGTTTTATTAAGTTAATTATCTTCAAGTAGTTTGTGAAATGACCACTACTTAGTATTAATTCACTCTCTCTTACACGACGTGTACTTTTTTTGCAGTACACATCCAAAGAAATGTCCGGTGTTTGAAAGATTTTTCAATATCACATCCGTGCACTTTTCCAAACCATGACAGATGGCCCGTAGTATTTCTTCCATTTATATTCCACCATCCGCAAGTAAATTTGTACGCCTAATACATTAAAAACTACAGTTCGTGGAAAACACAGTTAATGGACCATGCAATTTATCTTCAAATGGTGTAGATATTTTCTTCAGTTTATCCATAACAATTCAAACACTGTTGTTGTTGTTATGTAATCTACACGGACCCCCAACATTTACATAGCCTAGTATATATTTATTCCACCGAAAAACTACGCCGTTCGAATGTAGTCATTCAGTTACGGAAACTAAGACGCATCCAGAATTAGGGTTTTTTGAGTCGGGATGGAAGTGTGAGCAGCTAATACGCGTACATACTGCATATCTCACTATGCCAGACGGATTAAATACCCACCAGACTACTATGCAAGTATTTTAATGCCATGGTGGTTTTTAATTAGCAACCAAAGTATGGGATATGGAAATTGAATAAGTTCACTGAGAACATGAATGAATTCTATGGTCAGTCTGTTCCCTCTATATCTTCCGAATCCATCCGATCTCTAGTACTAAGAGATGTGATGCGGCTTAAAAAGCGGAGCAAGTAGCCCAACTAATCATGGCTGACCTATCCGATATTCCGTACATCAAATTCAAGACAATTTAAAAATTGATTATTCCAAAAAGAATATATCGGAGACAAACTACATTTACTTACTATCGTACTATTAGGAGGGAACCATTTAGAACAATGACCTCCTCTTGGGCGATTGAAGTAGGTTCTTTGGATGGTTACTGCGATTTTCTTCGGTCGGTAGGGTACTTTGTTGAAATAATTTAAATGGATAGGGTGGAGATGAAAAATCAACACATAAAAGCTGCACGACACATCCAAATTCGACAAATGAAAGGAAAATCTCTACCGATTGACGCCATATTTTATGAATCACAGATAAAGTTGGTTATATATGAGATGATGGTACGTAATATGGCGACTTTATTTTCGTCCCTTTTGTAGCAAGGAAATTATGTTGTACTGGGAGGATGACAACAGCATCTGATGCTGCCCATTGTGAAGGTGTTGGATCCGAATCTTATGGTACGAAGTTCGAAATCGTCGGTTATGACACAAAAAATCCTTTTCCACTAGTTTTTGCTCACAATCTTGGTCCGGAGTGTCTGAAAACTTAGACCACGGTATTTACAGCCTGCTATAAACTTACTGGATTTTCTGTGGGACGGGGACGACTATCTTGGATCAAGAGAAATCAATTGATAGTGCGTAAAGAACTACATTTTGACACGCGAAGATATTTCTTGATCCACTACATGTGAAGAAACACATGACAAAGAAGATAGGGAAAGAGAAGGATAGTGGTATGTTTCTATATGATAGTGCTATAGATATTCCACTAGATGCAGAATGAAATACGCCAGGAGTACGGTCCAGCACAACGTGAGTACCTTGAAAAGTTGACGTTTCGGAACTATACAGATCATTTTCTCTGCTGCAAGACTCAATAACATCATCTCAATGTGCTGAGAGTCAGATGAATGTATCGATTAGGAACTATATTCGAAACGTTGAGCCCCAGAAGATGATATCTAATGTTGTACTTTCCCAAAGGAATGGATTTATAGCAATACAAGGACATGCTCCTTCCCACAAATATCCAGTACCCCCACACGTTGAAAAGAAAATTGTTCATCTTATAACACACTACAGAGCATATCAGACATATGTAACATTTTTAGATGGAACCTCCCAGATGGAGGCAACTGTGAGAAATTTCTCTGATGGATCGGAGTTTAGACGTGTCGTATTGAGCTCAGAACTTCATACTCCTCCAAAACACTGCTCGTATTCTTGTGATGGCAGTGGGTATCCCTGTTGGCACGTAAAAGCGGTCTTATGTCAGAAGTACGGATCGTCAAATATTCACCACTTTGTATCGAAGCACTCCTTGACAAGTTCCTGGTGTGCTCAATATGACAACATCTCATTTCGACTTCCCAATCATATTGAAATGGACGATGTGATTTAAAACGCCAGGAAAATAGAGACACATGGAAACTGTCTACAAACCCCTCGGTAATTTCCTTCACACGTGGACGACCAAATAAGAATGCCGGCAAACGTCTGAAAGTTTGTTATGAACAGGGACCTTCTGTGGAGAAAAGGAGATAATACAAATGTTCTATGTGTTCAGAAATCCATGATGCGACAAATTGTGACCTTCAGCAGGTCTTTGAATAACCAGGTTATACATAGACAAATTAATTCAACGCTCTCTTAACCAAAGGATGTATCCCATAGCCATTCATAATTGTTGTTTCATTCACCCTATATATAGTTTCATAAAAGTCGTCCCACTGATCATTAAACTTACTCCATTGATTGACATAGTTCGCAATTTTAACCACACTGAGTAGAAGGGTCTCCCTAATATGTAAAATTGGTCACCCTATCATTTCGCTTAGTTTTAAGTTATCGCCCAACTCGATCCATACAATCTGAAATTCGGTACACCATATAGAAACATTTTGTGAAGCGTGGAAGGCAAAGAAATATTTGGGAGAAAGGTTTAGTGTTGAATACATTTTTGTATTGAATGGTAAATATGTACAAATAGTAAATACATACAATATATCCCTCCCGAAGACAATTAATCCATTTTTAATGGATTGATTGTCTACGGGAGCGAGTTGCTACTATTTTTCTGGTATGAGTTGTTAATCGGGTTAGTTATATCTAACCAGATTAACAATCCGAAACCAATAAGAGCAACTACAGTTGCTCTTATTGGTTCCGGACTTTGTAATTGCGCTTTATCGTCCCATCTATTCCTTAGCCTAGTGTTTTGTCATAGACAACCTCGGGCGGCTGTGATCCGTAGTGGTGTACCCATGCCTTCTAGGGTGTGATTTTGTCCGCATACCTCCAGTTTGTCATTGCAGATTCCATTTTGATTATGGCATACAGGCGGTGGAGATAAACTTCTAAGGAGGAGCAGTCATGTACTGCTTCGAGGGGAGACGGAAAATCGATTACTTGGTGGATCCTACAATTGAGGGAATGTGTCTCTATTTCGGCATAGGAGAGGTAAACGTCTGGGTATACTTATTCAGAAACTTAAAGAGTTCTCAATGTACGTGGGGAGACTGTCCTCACTCTGTATTAACAAATCCAGCAGTCTCCAGCGACAAGGTGGCGAACATTAAGCGTTTCAGTCCATTGATATTTCCCCAAGTAGGCGGTGAGCGTATTATGGATTTCATCTTCTTCTATCTCTAGTTCTATGTCACGTGAGCTCGATTTCCCGAGGTCTTACCTTGGTCATCCTGAGATTCCGTCTCCACTCTATATACAAAATAGGCCGTATAGTCGGGGATAAAGAAGGCTTCTGTAGTGCAACGCACTCCAAAGAGAGGCGATAGTGGAGCACTATATGAAGTTCGAGGCCCTTCGTTCAGAGTAACTAGTTTGATGTTTGTACTCCACCAAAAAGTGAAGAAAGAGATTGAAATGTCGTAGGAGGAGGTAGCTGAATGAGTCCGTAAGACAGCTGTTCGTAGATCCAAATACCAGTCCAAAAGTAGGAACTGATCGGGACAGACACTGGTCTGGGATACTGTCGGGAGTCGGTTCAGATGCTCACTAGTAGGGCGGGTGGAATCGTCAGCAGAGTAGTTGCTGTCTAAAGGCGCCAAACAGAGACGTCGCTTGTACGGCGAGGCGGTACGACTAGCACGCGCAAGGAGGATAACTTCTGTAGCCGAAAGAGCTTCGTATTTGATGACGAACGCAAGTAAAGGGGCGATTAAAGTCTCGGAGATGCTTGTCTTTATTAAAATCAAGATGGAATCGCCAGTGTATAGACCCTTAAGTAGACTCCGATCCTCGCCAGACGGCGGGAACGGGAGCGTACTGTGAAGAATCACACTTGGCCAACTGGAAAACCACTCGGATGGGATGTGGCGCGAAAAATTAGGAAGCGTGACACAAAAGCGCGGTAAAGAGGGAATAAATTGGCAGAAGAGACAAAATTCATAACTGATTTCAAAATCGTATGAGCGTATACGTGTATTGCACCACAGCTCGATTTGATGGCTGCTGTATTGATCGAATAATCGTCTTTCGATTTGAATTCGATAGATTGGGTTTCGTTGCTACTATATCTTTGAGTATCTCCAGATAGCATGGGTGCGATTTTAGGGTAGTTTGGTTGGCGGTTTGGGAGGCGTCTATGTGATTGGTAAGGATACCCCATAATTGTTATTTGTATGTGGAAATGAAAAGTAGACCACCTGTGCGGTATCGTTTACCAGATACGCGACGGGATGGGGAGATCATTCTATTTTTTTGGTGATGTAAAAGAGGTAATTACAATAAAAATAATGTAGTGATTTTAGGAGATCGCAACATTAAAAGGTGGTGTGTGAAAGTTGTTAGATAGTTAGGGTGTATAATGTTGTTGATTGGTATATGCGATGAGTTGATTGAATGATTTTTGATATTTTAGGATTAAAACTTTGTGCGATGTGGAGGTGAGTATGTGCGACGTGTCATCTGCAAGGTGGATGGAAAGAGGTTCGCCGCCCCTGAATGTGCGCCAATCCCCGAAGGTCACACTTTTGGTTTTAACATTGACCAATCCCCTAGTGGGTGGGTAGGTGCGCCTGCTGGAGTTACCCAGAATGAAGATGACGGTCGTAGCCAGTTTAGCGGTGCGGGCGGATGGGATAATGATGAACCCGTTATGGATGACATGGAGCCGTCCGCTTACGCGTATGGTGGGCCGTCCGGGGTGTGTGACCCCGTTCCACGTGACGTCGCTCCTGCGTTTGACATTTTGGGACCTTCTGTCCCTATTTGGGAGTGATCCCGTGCTCGGCTCGGTTCCTGATGTGGACGTTGTTCGGGAGTTTCTTCGTGAAGCTTTTTTTGAATAGCGGTACCTCAAAGGGAGTTGGGTTGAACTGCGCAGTTATCTCTGCGGTCGTCTTTCCTAGGTTTTCGTAGTATGTTCTTATCTTAACCGAGATTTGGATCACGTAAGCTATTGGCCGCCTCTTTTAGAGTTTGGATTTGTTGTTTTTATTGTCTTAACCAGATAAATGATCTCTTTTGGTTTTTGTCCTTTTAGCCTTGTGTTGATCTGACGCTATGGATGCAGTGAATGTTTCAATCGCAATGAACTTGCGTCCGATAATCGAGTTCATCTTTGCTGTAGTTTAAAGTTGCTACTGATCTTCATCCAGATAATATGTTATGTCCTTTTCGCCCCGATTTTTCACGGGGGTGTATTGATCCGACGCAAATGAATTGGGGTTGGTGTGGACGGGCGGTGGAGAGAATCGAAAAGCGTCAGTTGCTGTCCCCTTCGATGGATTGAACCGTTTTTACCACCGAGGTGTTCGTTGCGATCCACCTGCGGAGCGGTTTGTGTTGTGTATGCCTTGTGGGATGGAGTGTCGGTTGTGTATTCCATAATTTTATCTGTTTGTATTACGAACGTGAATGTTCGCGGATAGTTCTTGAGGCATGTCGTTGACGGTCGAGGTTGTTATCGGACCGTAATTGACCGTTCATAGCATAATATGACTCTTTAGAGAGGTCGGAAAGTCGTTCGTCCGGTGATGTCGGAGATTTTTGAGCTTGTATGCGGTGGTGTTTCGTTACTTTGTGGTTAGGTATGTCTTCCCGCATGACCGTGGCAGTAGGTGTTAGGGTGTCGAAGTTTTTAAGTCTTCATGACTCCCACCTGAAGGTGTTTAGGAATGACAGCACGAATAAGTGTGGTACAGTGTGTCGCACAGTAGGCTTGCAGGTCACGGTCCGTACGAACCAGTTTGTTTGAGGGTTCGGTGTAATGGGTGTTGATGATGAATCATTTTGTCAGTGAATCATCCACTATTCAACCCGCATGTTTTTGCATGTTTTTGCATTTGGTTATTGGTCCCGGTAATCCTATTGGTGTCTGTCCGCCTATTTAATTTGGTCTCATCCCGCGATTGCGTTGTTTATGTTATTCTTCAACTCCATCCCCAACCGTTTATGGTAGCTCACTAGCTTATTTCGCGGGAGATGCTTAATAGGCTCCCAATTATCTTCTCCCGGTGGTTATCCGTACCATCTAACTCAGTACGTTGTCTCTCCTATTCCCGCGATCTGGTGCTTTTCATCAGTGTTTGTGCAGTGGTCTATTATCCGTTCTATGACGTACTACTCTGTTCTTGGCGACCGTTGATCGTTGTTCCGCTCATGTGTTTCTGCTCCCCCGTTGGAGTTGGGTCGTCCTCGGCTTGTTCCGAGTTTTTGTCACCTTCTGCAGCTTTTTCAACTGAATCATTTTCAATTTCATCTTCGCTCTCACTCGTGGGGGTCGATTCGGTATTAGTAGTCATTGGCAGTTGGACTTCTGAGGGGTTACGGTCCGTCCGGCTGGGGTTCGTTGTCCCACTCGGCGCGTCCCGAGTGTGGCGGTCGCCGAAACCGGATAGTCCTCGCGTTTTTATCTCCTCGTCCGTCAGTGGGCGTATGGTTTGTTGAAATTCTTCCAAGTTGCGCGGTTCGGGTGCCAAAACTACCCGTGATCGTTAACTCTCTCAACCGACCTGTCGGGTTGTTAGATCACAACTGTACATCGTGTTACATCACTAACCCTGTAGGGGTCATCTGCTACTACGGCTAATTTGTGGCGGTGTTCAAGTTCATCCCATCGTTCGACGCGTAGAAATACCCATTAGTCTGGTAAGATTTTCTCCGTCTGTCGTCTTAGTCGGTTGTCTTAATTGAGTTTATAACGGGCTTGTGCCCGGTCGAGCTTCCACTTCGATTTGTGGAGGGCTGTTTCTAACCAAGTCTTCCAGATATCTCTTGCCTCCTTTGGAGTTTTTGATTTCGTCGATTCCGCTTTTAACACCAATGCTGGCGGTGAACGTGACAACAGCAGCTCGATCGGTGCTATTTCTGTTGAGCTGTGTGGCTGGAAATTGTATGTTAGTGCACCGATATAGGGGTCCCAATCCTTTGGATGAGCACTCAAGTAGCTGCATATTTCGTACTTAATGGTCTGATTGTATCTTTCTACTTGTCCATTCGTCTGGGCATGATACGTTGTGGTAAAGACGTTATGGATGTACAATATTTAGCATACGTCCTGGAAGAACTTGACGGTGAAGCATCCTCCGTTATCGGAGATGAGTTCCTTCGGGGTTACGTAGTTGAAGACCCATTCGTTTACAAAGTGCTTGGCCACTTCTGCTGCTGACCACCCTTTCATAAGCACGGTTTTGGTTAGATTTTTAAAGAGGTCTGATATTATCAGGATGTACTGGTTGCCGCGTTCTGTTTTGATAAGTTCACCAAAGACGCCGATGGAGACGGATTTGAGAGGTGCTTCTGCCGGGAATAATTGAAGTTCCGCTGTATTCTTACGCAGTTTAATGCGGTTACGGGTGCAAGTGAGACATAGTCGCGCTGTGGCGTAACTATCTACTGCGCATGAAGTCCAGTACATGTGACGGCGTATTGTCTGGTATAGTTTCCAACTCCGTGGATGACCTTCAAGTCTGGCGTAATGGTGTATGTGCAGTACTATTACTTTAAAGGTGTGAGGGATGACTATTTGGGGTCCGGTTTTAGCTTTCTGGATTTTCAATCCGTCGTCATTGAAACCGGAGGTTGGTACGACCCCCTCTTCAAGCTTTTGGCATATGTTACGACAAAAGGAGTCAGATTGTTGTGCGACGAGTAACTCATCGATGGATATTTGTAGGAATAACAGGTCGGACTGTGTCGGACCCTGTAATCTTGAAAACGCGTCGTCTGCCCATGAATCGTCCACGTTGTAAACGTGTGGTCGTTGTCAGCCGTCGATGTGTCAAATTGGACGTTGTCAATAGACATAGAAATGTGTTCCGGAGTGTTGGTATCCTCTTACGGCGTAGTGAATGTTGGAAGTTCCTCTTTGTCATCCGCAATTATCTCTGCAGATGGTTTTAGTCGCGACAATGCGTCAGTTTGCGTGTTCGACATGCCAGTCTTGTACTGTATGTGGAAATCGAATTCCGCCAGGCGTAGTCGCCAACGCATGAGTCTGCCTGAAGGGTCAGTTATGGTAAGAAACCAACCAAGTGCTGCGTGGTCTGTGGACACGATGAACTTCTCATAGAGAAGGTCTGGACGGAGTCTTTTGAGGGCCCATACGACGGAGACACATTCTCGTTCGGAGGCGGAATATCTTTTTTCGGCTTGGTTCAATGATCAGGACCAATACCTGATAGACTTACATCCTCCATTTGGATGTGTTTGGAAGAGTGCGCAACCGACCTTGTAGTTGCTTGCGTCCGTGTCGACCGAGTATGGCAGGTTTAGTTGGAGTAACGCAAGTATCGGCGGTGTACAAACGGCCTCTATGAGAGATTAGAATTATTGGAGCTGTTTCTCCTTCAAGTGGAACGAGACTGGGTTGTTATTTTTCAACAGGTGTTTGTGAATCTGGGTATAAATCGTCTGTAGACGTTGAAAAGTCATAGGAATGATTGCAGTTCCGTTTTGGACGTTGGCGGTTTCACTTTCCGGAGAGACTCCGTGTTTGTTCGATCTATTTCTAATTCTCATGGCTTGATGACGTGACCGAGGTACTCGATGGTACTCGTAAAGAAGTGGAATTTCTTGATTTTTTGCGCGACCCCCGCTGGTGCGAGGCAGGTGGTTAGGATTTCATCGACATGTCTGATGTGTTCTTCTACGGTCTTTGAGTAAATTATTCCTTCTTCCAAGGAGATCAGACAAGTCTGCCGTTTGAACTTGTTAAGGATGAGGTCCATGCGCTCTGAAATGTCTCGGATGAGTTCGTAAGCCCGAACGGCATCCGGTTGTATTCGTACGTACCCGCGTGACAGATGAAAGAGGTTTTGTGTTTATCCGCTGGTCTAATTGGTACTTTCCAATATCCGGAGTATGCGTCCAAGGTTGTAAATATCTTTGCATCTCCAAGTGGTTCGATACACTCATCTATGCGAGGAAGTGGGTAACTGTCTGTCACGAAAGCTTGGTCTAATTTCCGGTAGTCGATACAAAATCTTAGTTTTCAATATTTCTTAGGTGAGAGGAGGACTGGTTCTGCCCATTTAGAGTATGGTTAGATCACTCCTGCCTTGATCTGCTTGGTTACCTCAAATTGTTCGAGATATCTTTTCTTAGGTCCTGCCCGATATGACGGTGATTTGAACGGCCTTGTACCGTGGATGAGGTTGATGGCGTGTTCGGCCACGTTTATGTTTCCAATTTTACCGATCCAGATTGGTTCGTGTCTTTTCAGCATGGTTCTAATCTCGTGGTGGTGTTCCTAGGGTACTCCGAGTGGTACATCTTCCGCATTTTTAGGCGTTTAGTCTTGTTCCATATGCGACTAGCGAAGGTCGGAAAGATGTTTGTTCAATTGAAGAGGGGGTCGTGTTGTGCAATTCGTTTTTGGACACATGTATTTTTTATGACTTTTGTCATATTTTTTCTTTTGTGTAGGACCACATTTTTTGAGTGGATTTTCGAAATCGCTACATGTATTTGGGGCATTGCTGCCCACTAAACTGTACCGGTGTGGCGCAATTCCTTTTTTGGACACGAGAATTTTTTAGTGACTTTTGTCATATTTTTTCTTTTGTGTATGACCACATTGTTTGGTGCCTTTTCACAATCTCCACGTGAATATAGTACATTGTTTCCCATTACACTGTACTGGTGGCTCCTGCTCCGCTACCTTGTACAGTTCGCTCCCCTGCCACTCGACAGCAGGTGGAGACTACTTAAGAGGTTTTTGCGTGTGCCTCTCTTCGACTCTAATAAAGACAAGCGTTTCTCAGACTTTATCTTCCCCCTAACTTGCATTCGTCGCGCGACGACAAAGCTCTTTCGGCTCTGGAAGAACGACCGCTGCGCCAGCGTTAGTCAATTCCCCCGCTTTACAAGCGTGTACAATAATCGGCGATCATTAGCCGCGTCATCGCGGATAACCGCTCCAACCGCCTCCCTCCCCACGGAGTAGACATTGTACCATCTACCAACCGTTTTGGCTCGCATACCCCATCCATCCGACTCATGTCGTCACACAGCTACACCGGCGCCTTACAAACACTGGGACGACAGCTACCTACTTACTCATCATAATCCTACCTTCCCTTTTATTGGTGGAGTGCATTTCCCACACGATCTATCGTGGAACGAGGACTCCGAACACCCTTAGTACCGTTTTCCTTCCTTCCTTTTTTCTGGAAGTGTATTTCACTAGAACCGGTGGCTACCACTCCGCTATCTTGTACGCTCCTTTGTCATTCGGCAGCAGGTAGAGCCTACTTAAGAGGTTTTTTGTGTTCCTCTCTTTAATTCTAATAAAGACAAGCAACTTCAAGACTAAACCTAACCCCGAAACTTGAATTTTGTCGACCATAACAAAATCCGTTTCTTCTACGATAGGACCTCAATCTCTCTTACGAGAGGCGCTCAAACTCACTTTAAAAGCGCGTTTCTTTTTCCGACTCAACTCACGTCTTATTCAAATCCACCTCTTTACAAGCGCACTAGGATCAATACGAACCTCATCCGTCTACCGCCACCTGCGACAATATGATCTCTCCCTCCCATTTTCGGTGGAGTGCAAGCATCAAAACGAGCTACTCGGAACGAAGGGTCACGAACTCCTATTACTGCTCCATTTCCTCCTCTCTGGAGTGCATTGCACTACAGAATATATCGTATTTTCGCAGGTGGCGGTAGTGGGGT
>JAULBU010048694.1:0-32901 GCA_032358235.1 Odonthalia washingtoniensis | reverse complement strand
TACATAATTTGCAGATTTTGGGCAAGTTTGCATAGAACGTTCTGCACTTCTTGCAGATAACGTTTCAGTTCACATTCCTAAAAATACAGTACATGAATGTATAAGTCACTGAAATCATTCACGTAACTACTGTATCCGGAGATTATTGATTAACAAATCATTCACTGTTCCACATAAAATGTAGGCCCATTGTGTAGTACACATATAGGTTACTACATATTTTTTTAATAAATTGTGTAATGGTGTACTGCACAATTCTTCATGTTTCGTATGATTTATATGATGGTGTACTGCACGTTCGTTCATTTTTTAAGTTAAACTACACTGTACTGCAAGGAAGAGAACCGTGCAGGGTAGAAAACATACAGTAGAATGCACGTACTGCAGTATGCAAACCACGTAAAATACGGCATCATACACAATCAACATATTATGGCCGATGCTACATTTACGATACTGAGAATTCAGTAGTTTATTTTCTAGTTGAACTGCCTTTTCTTCCGTACACTGCAGTTACAGGTCCTAGTTACCCTATTCAATACATACGAATTCCAATGGAATTGTGAATGTTTGCATCCATTCCGAAACTGCAGTGAATGGAGGCCAACATTCTTTTCCGAAGACACTGAAGTGTCCACGGGTCCACCAGACTATGCTTGGTTTCAATCACATGGTACATTGTTTGACTCTGAAGGCATCGTGACATCGTGACATATAGATGCAGGATGAACGGCTTCCCCAGCATCAGATTGGATGATCGATGATCGATGATAGTGAAAACTATATTCGAACCCAACATTCCGAATGTAATGAGAAAAAAAATTGATTTTGTTTTTTTTGTCTGCTGTGCGCGCAGGTGACTAAACTAATCGAATTCATGGAATTTTTATAAAATCTTTTTTTTAATGGCCCTTCTTTTCTAGAAAAACATGTAGCTGTAAACACAGGATAACTGAAATAAAATATTTAATTAATTATTACTAATTTATAATAAATAATTTATAATAAATAATTTATTAAAATTATCGTGTTTACAGTTACATGTGTACTGTATGAAATTGATGTGAATTTTAATTTCATAAATTGGGGATACTTTTCGTTTCGTTTCGTTTTCCTTCATATTCTTGTCTGTCCGCATCTTTGGTTTGCCATCTTTCTCACTATCTTCATTTCCATCAACAAAACCGACACCGCCGCCAATATCAGGACCTCCTGCAACTGCAACTCCTACTGCAACTTTAACAAAGAAACCAAAACCACCGACGACGACAATAACAGCTGTGAAATTCATCCACCATCTACATCCCCACATCATCCACGCCATCCACAAAATATCTACTTCGTTAGATATACTACCTACTGAACGTCCTGTACAAAACTTCCCCCTCCACAACTTCATCATCGATTTCACCATTCCATGTACACATCATTTTATTTTCGGAAACTGTAATTACAATGAAAACATCAGCGAGTGAAGAAGCAGGAGTACAACGCTGGCTGAGTTTGGATAACAGCGTTATGAAAGCACATTTCTGTCAATACCATGCTGACTGTGATCATAAACGAGTACCCTCGGTCATACAAGTGAGGGAAAGTAAGGGAGATCAAATTTGGATTTGAATTTCAAAGATTCCCTTACATTTCAGTATTATTTGTGAGCTGTTAAGGATGTATTGTCATGAATCACAAATCAGGACCTTCTAGATTGATCACGATTGACCGACGTGTACTTAAAACTATACCTGCCGCTACGCGACGGTGGTCCAGAAGAGCTAAAGTATCATCAGTGATGTGTGGCACTGCAGCGGCAAGTTTAGAATGTGCGGAGGATGCGGCGTTCTTCCCTCATGCGTATAATCGTATGCGTCGAACGACGATTGCTACTATGAAACAAACAAAAAAAATGTCGGGCAAATCATTTGAAGAAGGCGGCTGAAAAACGGCAATAGAACATTGAATTGGATGCCCAACATCATCATCACAAACTGCGACAAGCTGCAGCTGTTGCATCCATGGAAAAGAGACAATGATTGATTGCTGGGTCAGGATTCATTCAAGAATCGAATGGACATCAGAAACATTTGCAAGGGCTTACATCTCCAGCCGTCGGGGTTAGGGGTTTTGTACGTTCCGCAAGAGGGAATGTTGACACAGGATTGGAGAAGGACAAAAAATTACGTAATGTAATGGATAGAGGTCAATACCATCATCAAGCTATTCCGCAACATGGATCAAAATTTGACAGCTGAAGGCGGGATTCCGTGGGTGTTGGAGCTCATGGTAGTACCGGAGGTGGAGGAGCAGTGAACGGTAAGACTGCTATAAGAGGAGGAAATAAAGAAATACAGCCCTCTGAATGTTGGTACACCGTGGTAACAGCGACGGACATAATTCCCTCCGAGCTTGAAAAGTTGGAAAACACTCGCTTGAGTTACTATGGTCGTCCTGGAATAGGTGAATCATCAAGGAAAATTGGTTGTACCAAACCGAGACCTTTTCCAGGCGTGGATACAAATATGCCGTTTATGGACAACATTGGGGCAGGATAGAATCCATTGAAGAAGGCTGCGAAGAAGACACAGAATAAGGGCACGATTTATATAATGAAAACATTTTGACGTTTGAGTTCTGCCAGTAGCATATTGGATGGGATTCGAATAGATAATAGTGGATGGAGCAACGAAGATGATCATTTGATAAAATTGGCTGAAGAATACAATTACAATATGCTGCTTGTATCAGATATGATGTCATCTAACGAGAAGGTTATTGTCGGTGTAAAGATTATTTTATGGAACTTGTGCTAAAATGTATGGGTAAAGGGAAGTCAGAAGCATCTGCTGGATCAGTGCCGACTGTCTTGAAAGCTGTTAATGGCCAACAGAATTTGAATACTTTGAATCATTTTGGCGAAGAAATTAATCGCAATCAAGGTTGTTCATCATATGTCTCAGCACCTCCTGCAGAGGAGTCTGCAGAGAACCCACGCAGAAAGAAAATCACAGGAAAAAAACCAGATTTCACCGTTTCATTGGGGAAAAGTTCTTCTGATACAACTGGTACAGGTCCGGATGATGGATCAAGTAGCGGTAATGAATGTGAGCCGATGCGTTGATGATGGTGTTGGATCAACACATTTTGATTGTAGTCCGATATTAGTCGATTTATATAAAGTGTGTGCTGAAGTTCTTGTGACGCATCAACATATTCCATCTCTCAACTACTTAGTGATATTGTTTGTTGCTTCCTCAAATATCATTTTAGGGGTGTTCCGTATGAAAGGTGGCTGGATTTTGAAGTTGATATTCTGTCTGCTGATTCAGAAAAGTCAGAGTCTGAATATGTTTCAAGTGGTAAAGACGATGAATGGTTGAAATTGATATCGAAAGTTTTGGTTCCACTTAAATATCGGACTACCCTAGCCCGATATTTAAGTGGATCCGCACAGCGTGGAACAGCATCTGAGATGCTTCAATGCTGAAAAGTTGTTTGTCGTTGGTTTTATTAAAAATTTTGCTAGTTTTCCCTTTGCGAATGGAATAACTTATCTAGTACCATCGGAGAGATATTGGATATGACAGATGGTAGATATATTTAGGATGTTTTTCTTTTTGTTTAATAGCTCTTCTTCAATATTTTCATCATATGATGTTTTGTGTGTATATAGGTTTAGATCTTTTATTTAAATCATTTATTTACAATTTTGTGATAACTTGTGTATCAAGTTGGGTTGCGTTAAAAGATATGTCACCGTGTCAATGGTAGTTCAAATTTGTTAACAGTTTTTTCTTTTGTAAATGTTCGAAAACGAATTCATATCATTCGAGTTGGAGCTCTTACAAAAAAATCGTCAATGGTGACAGTAAATATATGTATTCCTATTTTGTTTGGTTTTTTGTATATACATGAGTCTGCAAATAATTACTTGAACTTTTTAGAGATGAAGTAAGTGTAAAGTCCCGACATATATTGGCAATCAGTGAATGCATATATACCATCTGATATTGTTATTTGCTTTCTTTACATATACAGTATGATTTTTGTCGTATTCCTCATGTGCGAAGGCTGAGGATATCTTTAAGTTTTAGTGGGGATTTTTTAATGTCGGGATGTGCAAGTATTAATCTCGCGGAAATGTTTTCTTCGGTTTGTGCGCTTATATGATCTGGATTATAGTGAAGGAATATTTTCAATAAATCCTTTTTTAAAGCACACCTTGCTTTTCTAGAAAGAAGATTTCAGTCAGCCGTACGTTTCTATCTGTAAGTAATTGTAAGCAGTAATTGATTAATTTTCATTTTGTTTAATTTTGAAATTTATTCATTTGATATTTGTATCCATTGTATTACATTATTTGGGTTTAATTGATTAGTTTCATTATCGTGTGCGATGCTCCACTTTGAAGCATCAGGGTATTTTTGAAGTTGAGATAATGCTTTCAGAGGCAATGTATTATCGTATATGGTGGTTGGTTTTGAAACAGGATCCAATAGATCAGCATGACCCACAATAATTACAAGCTTCAAGTGGACTAACCGCAAGCACTTTAATGAATGTGACGCCGGCTACAATATCCACTTACACGCATCCTACCTATAGTATGCACCGTGGCCCTCTTTTCCACACAAAAACTTAAGACACCTGTATTTGGCATCATCCGAGACACTGGTGGAACCTTCTTGATATTCGCCGTAACTAGCATCTACTGCGTCTAGATTTCGTGCGTACCGTTCTTCTCCAGTATAAGAACGCCATTCTCCCATTTTCCTTGTTACCCCTTTTCCTCACTTCATTTTTCCACAAACTATTATTAAACAATTCGTTTACTATCATTAACAACTTGGTGTAGTCATTACCTTCAATCTATGGTCACCGACCTAGTTTAGTCCCCAAACGTCACTTTTTTCGCTCGCAATCGCGAGCTGCTGTTGCCAGAGATTCCCTGTCCCCCGTCTTCAGACCCCTGTTACTACATACTGTTACTGATCTACTCATCCTTTGACCTTTGTTGATACATACTGTTACTGACCCTTCATCCTCAGTCCTGAACATACAATTGTCATACTGAACTTATCTTACCTTCCCTTGACTTACACCTCATCCCTTCAGATCACTCTGTACTACCGCACCTGAGGTGAAGGCTTGAGAAGGCGTTGATTATACATCGCTTAGTATCCACCCGATCGCTGATCTGGATATAACTCGACAGTCGGGCCGGGATGTATTTTAAAAGTTTTAAACTCTTTTGTTGTTAAGTGAAATTGATCGGATGCGGGATGGTAAGGTTTAAAATGGAAATTTCTGCATATAAATATTTGCGATGTGTCAAGAAATGCTATCGTATATTGTCTATAATTATTATGTAGAAAGCGAGCAGGACGTGATAGAGGACATGATTTATTTTTCGCATGATTTGAATTTCCAACAATGCTGTACTACCCGACCGAGCGTGGATTGGGGGGTCCGGTGGAATAAAAAGTTGACAGGGCGGAAAAGATGCTCAACACGGCGATGGACTGTAACACCGTCACGGAGGCGAGGGCGGAGGCTTTAACACAACTAGAAGCGCCTTTGGTTGGGTACACACGTGGGGAAGCACTGAATTACCGTCTTCGTCCCGCTTGCTTATACACTTTCCCGGTGGTTGGCTTGAGGGGTGTCTTGAATGTTGAGCCGATGGTTAGGGGTCGAGTTGTCACCAGGAAAAAGATGTCCATCCCGTTCGGGCCCAGTTGGCGCCCACGAGACGGTATTTATTGACTAAAATCTGGTGGTGCTTACAGAACCGTAGATCAAAGCCGACACGTGTTTAAGCACGACATGTGGTGGGAAAGAAAAAAAGGGGAAAAAATGTTAAAATGAGAGAAGACAGGTGGAAAATGACAGATGTAAAAGAAGGAGAGAGGGGGTGGGAAAGGTCGAAATTAGTGTGCATGAACTTTAGTACCCGCTCATGACAAGATACTATACCGCTCCCTTCCACTCATGTTGATTGAAAATGGAGTATAGTTTACGTCTTGCATCTACGGCTTGCAAAACTCGTCGTTCTTCCTTCGAGATTCTTTTCCCGCCAATTTTGGCACCAACTTTTCTACCAACTGTACAACCGACGATAGTAGATCAAACTTCGAACCCGGGATGGAAGAGAAGTATCGAACCCTTGTCCACCGCCTTCCTGGCAGCGCGAGCTGAGGCGTGCGGCGAACATGTTAGTGGCCATGGTGGACGCTCGGTTGGCGATGATTTCGAAGGGGTCGACTATTCTGTGTTAGATACGTAGTCGGAACGCGTTGATGGTGGTGACCCAGAAACCTCTGTCGCCTAGTGTGACATGCGCAGCTAAGAGTATCGCTAGTCCGTTGCGGGGTATGTGATCCCGTACGCGGATTGGGTACGTCTCTGCATACTGTTATCGGACGGGGGCACTATCGCAGCCTCTCCGCAGTGATTTGGTGTTTTCAACCAAAGAGACACGTGTCTATCAACCAGTTGATGGAGCTGTTGACCTCTTATGTCAACCGTGGTGGCAATATCAGGTCGCAGCGTCACGATGTGCGCGAGTGGGCCACAGAAGAGGCGGTGGAACAGGTGCCTGCGTCGATAGATTTTCGTGCCGAGAGGCGGGTAGATGAATTATTAGGTATGATGGACCGCTTGTCGGCCCATAATGAGTTGATCTCGACAAAACGTAATCGGTTACAGACCGAGTTCTGTCCCAGGTTCGCCCCGTCCCGGCACCTATCGCATGAAGCTTTAAGTGACCGCCCATGAAATACGCTGCGTGGTTCCTAAGAATATTACGGGGACGCCAATTCGGGCTCTTACGCGGGTTTTTGAAGAGGGTATGCGTGATGGTATATGTGGCGCGGAATGTGGCCGTACTGGCAGGTACCGTAACGTTTATGACGCCTCCTACAGTCACAGGGAGTATGACACTGCTCCACAGACGCGCAGCGATGACGATACCGCGTTAGGTGCGAGTGTGTATGACTATCGTCAAAGCGGTCGCATTGAGTTCCTCCTCCCAGCCGTGAAGGAATGTCCTATCGCTCCAGTTGATGGAGAGGAATAGTTGAGGAGAACCAAGCCTTATAAAGCTTTCTGGACTATTCATTACTACTGATCCGAGTGTGACTCCCAGCATTCACCTTTTTTTCAGGGGTGGGTGGGATCGTCGGGAAGGGGATGGGTTTGTCGAATTAATGCGCTGAGCTGAAGGGCTACATGATGTTACTTGTTATTTTCTGATTTGATTGTAGTTGGTTCCAATTTGTTGGTTGATTATCCTGTGATCCATGTCTAGATAACTAAACGAAAGCCCAATAAAATGTTAGTTCTTCAGTACCTTACCTCCGATTATCGCGTTCTATCGGGGCCCTTAGCGTACGATAATTGATTTACTATTACCTGATACGATTAAGTAGCGTTAAATTCAATGTAAAGCTAGAGTCAAATCTGGTCTCGCGGTCGACACGGGATCGGGATCACGTTGCTCTCGCATGGTGATGAGATCTACTTGCTCTTTGCATTGGTTATTGAGCAACCTAGGCGTGTTTGGTTCTGATTTCCCGTCCCTGGCTGTTTTGACTTGTTAGGTGCGAAGGCGTGAGATATCTAATTTTTTATCAATGTCTATTTATTCTATATATTTTCCTGCTCTCCGAGGAGAAAAAAGCTCTCCAAGTAGCGATATTCATACTGACACAATGATGTCAATCAAAATGTGTCAACACATGTATTTAGAATTCTGCTGTTATTAAATGCTAAATAGTTCTAATTCAGCTCAGTCTATTTGACATTCTTCAATGATAAATAGTGTGAACTTTACATTTATTAATACACACACATGTTGAGAAAAACGTGTAAAGTAGCGCTAAATGCATATCCGTGCCATTTGACTGAATCACACGAAGATTTCATCTATATAAAATCTGCCGAATAGACAGTGGTAGCAGAGTGGGAGTGGCAAGCAGGAACACCCGCCAATATGGCGGAAGGCAGGCGGTGGTGCACCCAGTCCACCAATAGTGTAGACGGCGGATTGAAATGTCCTCCCGGGAAGGGCTACATGCAGTCCGTCAATAAGTGTGAAAGGCGGACTGGACATTCCGCTGATAGGTGAGGCAGGCGAGTGTAAAGTTCGGCTATTATTGAGAGGGTGGTGTCTTCATGCATTGACGGTGACGTCGGGTGTTGGGATAGCTGAGAATTGCTTGTTTCTGCTACAGGAGTGACGCAGCGAGGTCGAGGGAGCGTAGACCTTTCGTGCGTACCCGTAGTGAGTGCCACTTGGCAGCTGTACGGACACGTGTAAAGTACAGGTGTGGAACGTTTTCCGCCAATAGGGACGGAACGTCTGAGAGGAAGTCGGACATACACGTGTCCCTTATTGAAATGATTTCTGGCGCGGTGCGGGTGGTAATTCGGAAGGCCAAGTTTTACTCCGGAGTGTGGTGTTGTTGGCCATACGGCAACGTATGGCCAGAATGCAGTGGGTCAAAGCCCTCCGATGTACCAGGAAATAGGATGGGGTGTACAATGGCCGGTGATGGGGAAGGTGCCGCCAGCCTACAAAAGAGCGCTGTTCCTGGGATGAGGACTGCGGGAGCGCCGATGGTTCGCGATTCTTCGTGTGATTTGGCCTGATGCTAAACTTTTAAAATGGCGCCAATTGGGACGTGGTCTGTATCATCCGAGTCTCTTCCAGCTGATAACTCCTCAACTGTCGAGATTACGGTGAGTACACTTTATTTACTGGTTCGGTATTCCCTGTTTGATTCAATACTCCATTATGTGTGGTCCTGATATCTATCTTCTTCATATGTCCTCAACTTCCTGAAGAACAAGTGTCTATGTGTGTATCTCTCTATCTTCTCTTTCATATTCTGTTATTATCTGTCCTTAGTTTTTAGTTCCGTGTTATTCAAGATCTGATGACCTTATAGCCTCTTTGTCATTCGGTTACGTCACGTGATCGATTCCCAAACTAATATACTGGTGGTCCTTTATATTTACGCCTTCAAGACGTAACTATAAAGCGGTGATTTATCGATCCTAATTCGCTGTAGAGGCTACTTATCGCTGCGAATACCGCTAGCTCGTAAGTAACTTGTAATGCACATAGTATTTCTCCCAGCATACACTTGGTGACGTCTTTGTCTGATCTGCCCTTGTGGCATAGAATGTTCGCAGTGGCTTCGTGTCTTTCGTTGTTAAGAAGATGGTGTTGGATATTATTAATTCGGTATCTTTCTTTCATCCTCCTTTCCAGCTCGGATAATCTTCTCTTTTATATCTTTCATTTTCAAATGTCATTCGAGTTTGAGACGTGTGATTTAGGTCGGCCTTCCTTCAATTTTCTTTAATTATTATACACGTATATATTTTATACTTTATTTGCAACCATCATTCTCTACGTGAATATTAACTCGTTCTATAAGTGCAAATGTGACATTGTCGCGCAAATATTCTTGATATCACATTTTTGTCCACCATGCTTCATTGAACATATCACATGAATCCCATTTCCAACTTTCTATAATATATGTTAGTCAAATATCATATATTATTTATATATCATCTCAATGCTCAAATTAGTAGTGAATTAACAATTTGCGCTTCAGGTTTGGGTATCAAGGTAATAGGCCAACCAACAGCATTTATGTTAAGAGGATTTGTAATTAATAACTTCCGACGTGGATGTGTATTACTAAGCGTTTGTTTCGTCAGTCCATCCGCCTTGTCAAGTGGTTAAGTTTTCCTGGAATATAATGTAGTCGTTCTAACCAGCCTTTCGCGTAGCTTTATTTTAGGGTGTAGATATCAATTTGAAGACGCTTTTCACAAGTCCCTCCTTCTTTTGCGATGACATGAAAAATCGTCTTCGAATCTACGTAGGCATCAATTTCCAGAGTTCTTCCTAGTATCTCTTGAGTCATGTATTGGAGCATGTACGCGTTGTTAAAGGCAAGGACAATTGAGCGTACTTTTACCGCAAGAACGGACCTTGTGACTCGTTTGCAGCGATTGGATGCATAGTAGATGATATTTGATTCCCTGAATTTGTCTACGAGAAGGATATCGAATCGAAGTTGACTGCGATAAAATTTTTCGTTGCTGAAAGCGGCTTCGATTATCAGAACCATCCTTATGGATGACATATCCAGTTTTGAAAAATTGAGGCTTGTGTTCTGGGTATCGTCTATGCGCGTTAATATTTTTGATAATGCTTTTATTTATTGTTTAGTTGTGTCTTACTTTCCTGAGAAGATGAGTTTTATAGCGGCACAGATGCCCGGGCAGGTGCATACATCAATATATTATGCAAACTCTCTGTTGTTGACGATGGATGATTGACCTGTTGGAAGATTGACTTTTTTAATCTTGTCTGTTCGAATCATTTTGGATCGTGTTTTCGTCTGGTCTGTAGATGTTCAGGCCGTTGAAATGAGTTGTTTATCATTTAAGAATGATCTTTGTGTCAATTCAACTTTTTGAATTGAGTAGAGTCGAACATTCGTGTGTCTATGATGAACACACGACGAGAGGGAGAGCAATCTGGGCTGTTAGTAAACGGAAGAGAGGAGGAATCTTAGATGCCAAGTAGAGACGGAAGAAGTTGAAAATGAGTAGTTCACACAAAAGATGTTAGAAAGATGAGGAATTTCAGGATAGGAAGAAGAGAGAAAGTTGCAGGAGCAAAAGGGGAAGCTGACGAACAAACAGAATAAACGACTAAAAATTCATAGCAAGGCATATAATAATAGGGGGACAATTGGCAAGACCGCATGATAGGGTAAGGACGCTGTGCGTTGAAAGGAACATACCGATGGAAGTAGGGTGATCTATAAAATGGTGATGTTGTGCGTAAAAGGAATGATGTCGACGTAAAGATAAAACATAAGGAAAATGTCGTGAGTAAAACATACATGTCGATAGGAACATGGTGATCTATGGAAGTGTGATACGAGTAACAATCAGAACCGTGCGAAAACGACAGGAAAGAAAAAAGTATAAGAATACAGAACAGAAAAAATTATTGGCTACACATGCAGGTGATGCATACGTGTACTGGCTGATTGACAGTGTGTACAGGGTACAGTACAATACTCATACCAGAGTAGAAATCATGTCACAGTTACAATAATATCATCACCATCCCCACCACATACAGTATGGTTATTCTATATCTGCATACGATTATGCAGTTGGATCATTATTAATTATATAATATATATTATAACCCACGGAAACAAAGGACAAACCTCGTCCTAACTCGTGTACTATAACCCGTGTATGTTATATCAAGTTAGAGAGAATTAATAATTAGAACTCCGCCATACTTATATCCACACGTGTCATTATATTTATCTATCCTATTCTGAGTTTGATATAAATATCAGATCCTGATAGGAATAGAAAATTATTAATAAACGGTAGACATTTTACAAAAGGAAAGCATTACGCGGACATCAACAACAATTGAACTTAACGAGGAAAGGAAACTTGACTCAACCACGCATGGGCTGGCTAACCCGTCGCTAGTCGAAAAGTCAATCCCCTCGCGAATTCCGCGTGTTCGACAACCTCCTGTTGCGAATCTAGAACTGGGAGGGACACAAGATGTACTTTCTACTGTGATATTGTACGGTTCTGAACTGCATCAAGACAGCAGGTCAAATACCTTGCCTGCCAACGCACCACCGAAAAATAAAACTAACAAAGTAGCACCTCACCTGTTTTACTTCATTAATCCCAGTGACCTTGACCTAATATGAGCGTATACGATAACCTCCAATTTTTGGCCGATTCGCTACTTTCTTTGCTTTTGAATTGGATCGATACCTCTCCTTCATCTCTTAGAAACTCTGTCGATCCGAACGATAACGAGTTCTCTACTTGGAGGGCCACGAGTCTGTCTAACATCCTATTTGTTCTATGTACCAGTGCGCAAGGGTCTGCACGGATTCTACTAATTTCAAATTCCTTGAGATGGTGGTCCATCTATGTGAGGTACCAGTTAAGTACCGATTCTGGTATTCCGTAGAGTGATTTAACCACTTTTAATACCATGTATCCTCTTAGGTTCATCTCTTTTCGTGCCTCGATGTGCACCGTGCGTTTCAATTGGTACGACTCTTAACGTAGGCTTGTGCAATATCTCGCGTGAATATTCTTACATTAGGAATTTCTACAGCCAGTGTCAGCAATAGTCGTTGGGAGTAGCGGTGTACAATCGGGGACTTGATTTCTATTTTTGTGAATTTTATGTCGTTATAATTCTGCGCATCTCACCGACTCTTTCTTCTCATCACCTTTTCCGATCGTTTAATTAATATATCAAACAACTGCAGAAGATCGTAGTTCCTGCGGGGATTGACTGTCTTGGAGTCGCATGGAATGTAATATTATTTATTAAACCCATTAGTTCCTCTTGTCGTGATTCTTGAAAATCATGAGATTCATTGGCGGCCATAGGATTGACATATTTGATTAGGTTTCAATTTTCGTCCTCATCAAATAGACCAAAATTTGATTTGATTATCGGCTTGCCACATGTAGAGGAGAAGGGGCGTCTGGTAGGCGTCCTATGGATTTCCATCGTTTCACCATCTATGTAAATGGGTCTATGTGGTCCTTTTTAGCTTTTGTATGTCGTTCTTCATACCCATACCTATGATCCAGCCTGTGATTTGCGTATTTCAGACGATAATTCCGTTGTTCGTGGTCGGCCCCTGTTCGTTAAGCTGAACGTTAGTTTTCGTTTTTCTTGTTCCTTCATAGCCTCTCTTGTTGCTATATCGATGATATCTGCACTTTGATGTTGAGTAACTGCGGATGATATGCGTGTTGGACGCGGAATTGCACCGTAGACAAGTAACACGGGGCAGAAACTGTCAGGGCCGATGACAAGGGAAACTTCAACCTGTAGAGTCACAATGCCGTCTAGTTTCCCATGAGCATGACTGATGATAACGCAAGGATCATATTTCACACTGGACATGCCTAGTATGACCAAGTAATGTTCCACGTACGTGATATACCATTGAAGCTCACTCTCTGGTATCCCTAGAAAGGTTTAACAACCATTAAAAACACGTTATGCGGGAAGTTCAATTCTCCTGGCGGTTTTATGTATACCGATCGTTCAATAGACATCTGTATTTTGACGTACACTTGGGTGACGTCTCCTGAAAGAATTGTCTTGTTGTTGAGAGATGCTTCCAATGTTAGTAGTCGAAGTTTTGAAAAGGCTGGACGTAATGCACTTTAGTAGATATGCGAGTATATCCGCCGTCTTTATAATTCTACAGTACTGGTCGGCGTTTTCGTCTAATTCCCTTCTCAGCCTGTTTCAATTCATCTACTAAGCACGAACCAAAGACGCGCATTCCCGATGGTACCGATTACTAGGGTTTCTGGATAAAATTACCGTTCGCTATCTGTCCCTGCAGTTCGGTCTTACGACTTTCAGTAAAGGCTGATTCCTTCAGCGTAGGTATTTACATTGCTTCCGATAACGTCGGTTTTTGGGGGTTTCAATATCAACCTTTTCCAGCTTAGATCGGACAAATGGATTGAGGCAAGTTAGTCTCCGGGTGTGGTTCATCTGAATTACTACTGTTTCTCAGTCAATTGATATAAACCAGTTCGGCCCCTCCCATCGTTTCGTAGTCGTCCTGTAAACCAAAAAGTATGTTCCTGCCAGTATCTTGCGTAGTTCTTCTCACTTTTCCACTGCACGCGGTCCACTTACATGCTTAAAACCAAAGGCGATATTCCGTTTTGCCTTTTCTTTGGTCACCTCTGCCATTTTCCCATCCATTTTCTCGGTTCTTTGACGATGTGATTTTACTTGGGCAGTGCTCATTCTGGCAGGCCAAGGAATTTCACCATGCACTGAGAGCGTCGTATACAACCCCTCCTTTCCTATCACATTATTTGCCGCAAAAGTAGACATGCAGGGGCAGTCCGCATTGGATGCATTCTTGTCCAGTGTCTCTTGCATAGTAAGATATGCGGGTCTGAGAGGGGCGTGATAGCGGTGGACCGTGCCGATTGCTCCAGTTGTCTCAATGGTCGTCTCGCTAATTTTTATTTCATCATTGTTCTCTGATCGTCGGAATCCTGCTGAAATGTAGTTGCTACCTGGTCTAAGTGTATATAGTCTGGAGTCCGCAGTATACTAGGATCCACATCCTCCGTATGGACTTACATACTTCGGTCGGCTTACTTACAAATCACGCGGCCGTAAGGTGAGTCTCTGCATCGACCTTATGTATAACCGGCTTGCCCTCCAACCACATCGTGTCCACTTGCACTTCTTAGTTGACTCGTAGATTGGCCGTACCTACGGTCAGCTTGAAGGTTTGATTGGCTTCATTGAGCGCACGTCGACCAGTCATCAACGATTCGCTGAATAGCCTCCTTCGCCCATATGTCATTCTTTGTCCCACTTGAATTGTTAAGAAGAGCCCTGGTTTCTTTGATGGATTGGTGCCCAAAGCTTTAATGGGTGTGCTGTATTTCCGAGAAAGTGTATATAATGTACAGTATGTCTTAGGGCTTCCAGTTGTGGATGAAAAATAGTTGATTAATTTCAATTGTTACGTTAGTGCGATGTGTGGGATATGCTTTTGTTGGAGGCTGATGTCGAAGCCGTTGTCTACCATGTCCTGCATAGTCAGCAGTGATGGAGCTTGGTCGTAAAAGATGAGGAAGTCTACATCAATAAATATCCCTCATTTCGTGAAGGGAATCTGGACACGTATCTCTAGGGTCGCTTTACTAACTCATACGATCTCTCATACGTTGATTCCTTCGATCTGCTTGATGGTGGAATTCACAAGAAATTTCCTGTAATATGCTGCATACTGGTCGTCGCTCAGGATCTACTTTTTTTGCACCTGTATCCAGGTTGATACCATGGAACTCTTGTGTTCGGTGTTTATTCTGGTGGCTATACGTGTAAAAATTTACACCGTCATCAGTAGCTACTTTTTCATAATGTGTAATGGGATTGAGTGGGACCATGTTGAGCTTAGCATTCACCTGTTGGCTTCGTAGCGGTTGGGCCAAATGTAGGTTATCTTTGCCGGTAATCTGAACTGACAGTTAATCGGGGATCTTGTCATTATGACTGAATTCCTGGGTGTGAGTTGGTCTTTCTGTCGCACAACCGTGAAAAAACACGGAGTCAGACAGTTTGTATTCTCTCTCATTCAATTGTTGGGTCGTCCAAAATGCAACATCGCTTTCAGGGTAGTCTTCATCCGCCCAACGAACAACATCATCGTTGATAGTTCTCGTCATTCGTCGCAAATTCCCCGTTATAAATATATATATTCGAGGTCTTCAACGGTGAGGAGTGCTGAAAGATACTTATCTTTCAGCTTCTTAATAGCGATGGATATGTCCTCCCTGGTATGGTGGTCTCTTTCAATGTACTTTTCGCCGCACACCAAAGAACCGTGTACCCCACGTACAAATGTCAGTTCAACTGCTTATGTTTGGTCTTATTCTCACCCCAAGCTTTTCTGTATGACTTTACATTCCTTTTCGCGTCACAGCAGAACCATGTCCCCAATAATTAGTTCGCTTCTACACCTTCATGATGCGTTACCATCATTGCTGCACTCTTGGACCCCGCTGTAAGAGGTTCGTCATAAGATGATTGGCAATTCTGTGGACCGCATCTTGCGTTGTTTCAGGAATCTGATCTTTAGTGTCGGTTGTATTACGGGGATATCAAGTGCCGTCATGAACTGATGTATGATAAACCCATTGTCATGGTATTTTTGGTCTAGTTGTTTCTACAGCGTTACTAGTTGGGCTACAAACGCTCGGAACGCGTATGCTTCTGATTCTTCCGGCTTCTTAGTCATTTCCTCGCTTAGTTGGATACTTTGCCATTTTACTTAGGATTCCTGCTATTTATTCGGTACTGTGTTACAAATTCCTGAGTATGTCAAAATCATCTTCGTAAGTTCCACATCCCATGAAATTATCATCGAAATTGTCAAGCGTGTCTCCCTCTAACATCACGGATATCGCCTGAGTTAATTATTATGATCGTTCTCACTCCTTTTTGTGAGTGTTCGAAACCTCCCGATCGATCGTTCCTGGTCTTCATCGTATGATCCTGTTCATTTTCCGATTTCTCGAATACTTTTACTGGACCTGTCAATCCAAGTATGTGTTGGTAGTCTCTTCTATTCCAGTCCCCTCCTTCCGTACCGTCGACATCTTTATCCTCGTGGTAATTTCTCCGTAGTAGTCTTCCTCTGTTCCTGTCGTCCTTGAGGTCTCCTTTTGCGTATTTTCTGTCGACTGAATATGACTAATCACTATCATGGGGATTTCCTGAGGGTCGACTTGGGTTAAATACTTAAGATTTGAATTCAGACTTTGATGTTGTTGCTAGCATTCTGGCACCATCTGGATTTGGATTTTTGTAATCCGGTTCTCTCTTGATCATCATCACTCTACGGAATCCTCTTAATCCAATTCTTAGCTATTCTCTAATTTCCTTCTTGATTAGTTGGAGTGTTTTCTCTTCTTTCTTCTGCCAACTCTGCCCTCCTTATTTTCCCAGCTTCAACCATTTCTAGCCTTTGTCTCTTCAACTCCTTATCTTAGATCATCTTCTTCTTCTATTCATCCAAGTTCTTCCTTTCTGATTTTATGTAATTACGTTCCTCCTCCCTTGCGATTCCCATTGCCCTCTCCGACCTTATGGGTGCACGTGCTGCTTCCTGTAAAGTACCTCAATTATGGCGTTTTCCCTTCTCTTCTTTTCTTTCTTGTCAACCTGTATATTTCTGATGGTAAGGAAGTCTCCCCAGATGGTCATCACCGGACGTGCCCACTCATGGATGGAGGCAGGGCTGAATTCTGTCAGAAAGTCCTTCTACAAATCCTCACCTGTTGGAGGGCTCCCCTTTCCTTCCCGTACTTTTGTATTCAAATCTGTTAATGTTATGATTTTAGTCCCTGTCCTTACCTTTTGGAAAGCCTCAGCTCTGGTCTCTGTCCTCCTGATGTTTTTCTGTGTTAGTCTATTACGTATAAATGTATGTACCTTACCATTAAATCTACTTAGTGTTATATTGTTATTCGCGTATTACACGTTCGATCTTCCTCCTCTACTATACCTTCGTAAGTAGGTGCGGGAGTAGTAAGATCGTGAAACATAATTAGCGTGGTGCCCACAGCCGATCCTGATTCGCGGTCGGGGTACGAGTGTCGCAAGGAATTCTGACGTCCCCGTACTGGTTTCACGCCTACTACTTTCGCGTAGGGCGGACTTGATTAACGTCTTTGTCAGAATCTGTGCTCTAGGGGAAACAGCCTCATGTCGGTAGACAAGTTGGGTTGGATCTGCGGTTTTTTGGTATAAAGTTGTTCTCGTTTATTATTATTCATGCGGCCGTGGCTTTCAAGCAAATGTATATCATTTTCAAAACGATACGGGGACAGTGGTGGCACGTGTATATCCACACTATTAAATTATCGCTAGATTGAGCTAGGTATCTAGATTTTTCTTTTTCTTACACGTGTAATATCACACTGTACTTTTCGTCATTGGGTTGTTCCTTTTTACGGTTTTGTTATGAATGATACCGTCTATGATCCCGTCTATGATCCAATCTTTTCCCTAGCTTTTATTTTTCCTCTTCCTATCTTTCCTTGAGCGCATCGATGCTCAAAGAGAATGATGAAGCTGAATAGGTAGTAACCTTCTTGGATTCACACTCCAAGATTTCCAGTTTGGGCTTCGATGCGTTCGCGGGAGCTTATCCGAGTGCTTCGACGCCCAGTTCGTTATTTATCATCAATTTCCATAATGGATTTGTGTTTCCCAGTATTGCCTTTGTAAGGCAGTCCGCAGGGTTGCAAATTCCTGGATTCCAGCTTAGCTTGGCTAATTCGCCATTTCCATAGCTTCGCTTTAACGCGTAGATATCTATCTGCAACCGTTTTTCGCATGTGCCGCCATCTTTCGGAACTACGTCAAACAGTATTTTAGAATCAATAAACGCGTGAATGTCTGACTTCCTCCCAAGTATTTCTGTTATCATATCCCGTAGTACATAAGCGTAGTCGGACGCGAGGACCAAAGCATGGACTTCCGCGGCAAGTACAGACCTTGTTAATCTTCTGTAACGATTTGAATCCTAATGGATGATGTTAGCTTTTCCAGTATTGTCTGCTAATAAAATCACCTATCATAATTGACTACGAAAGTTGCGTGCATTTTTGAATGCCGTGTCACTGATCACTACCATTTCAAGCGATCTCATGTCCAGGGGTTGGTAATGTAGACCATGGTCGGCCGTTTCTTGCAATCGAACAATAGCGTTAGTGAGATATTCCATCTCCTGATCCGTTGTCGCTTCTTTACCTGGGGCTAATAGTTGTACCGCGGCACATATGTCGGGACGTGTGCAAATTCCTACATATTGAGCGAGTGCTCGTACTGACGTAAATTCTGTTTGATCCTTTGGGTTATTTAGACGTATATTCTTGCCTTCTTGTGTCATTGATAGTGTCCGTCATCACTCGATGAAAGAGTTAATCCATTGAATATTATTGTCTTGTCTTTTAAGAAGGTCCTTGCCTTGCTTTCAAATCATATCGATTCCAAATCCTCCCTTTTTAAAAATTCAGAATTTCCAAACAATAGAGAATCGTCAACCTGGAGCGCCGCCATGCCCTCAATGATTCCATTGGTCCTCTTAACCAGTACACATGGATCCTAACTAGCCCGTGTAATGCCTAGTTGATCAATGTGGTAGGCTAAGTACGTGAGGTATCAATGTAGTCCGCTCTCCGGGATTCCATATAGTGGTTTTTTACTCTTAGTACCATTGATTTATCAAGCATCAGTTCTTCTGGAGCTTCAATATATAATTTCCTTTCCAATGGGGTTTCACTTTGTACGTAGGCGTGTGTCACGTCCCTGGTGAATACTTTAACGTGAGGAAGTGAGACTACTAGGGCTATAAGTAGCCTTTGTGATGATCTATTCACCGTCTGTGCTTTAGTTGATACTGTAGAAGAATTCTGATCGTTATAGTTTTGTGCTACTAATCTTCTTTTATGTCTTGTGCCCTTTTCTGCTCTCTTGAGTTCGTCAATAAAGCGTGATCCAAAAATCTTCATCCCAGATGGTACCATTCTTCGTTTAGTGACTGCGTTATTTATTAGTCCCTGCAGCTCTTCTCTTCTTGATTCCTGAAATTCCATACTGGGTTTCTCAGTGGCTACATTCGCTTCATAATCCCCATTAGTCCTCTTCTCGCCAATCAAGGGCAGTTGGGACTTGACGTATGGCTTGACACATGTTTATTGGAAAATGCTGCCATTACACGGAATTTGGATTATCACCGTCTATCCTTCGACACATATGAGTTTATGGGGACCCGTCCACTTTTTTCTGGTCGTCCTATATACCCATACATTTGATCCAGCAGGTAATCGCCGCAGTTCTTTTTATTGTTCCACCCCTCGTGGTCCTACATGATGTGACATCCCAAATGGTCGCCTTCTTTTGGCGTGTTCTCTTTCCACTTGTTTAGTCTCTTTGTAGATGGATAATTAGCGGTCTAGTTGGGTTAGTGCGTGGGTAACGCGGGTAGAGCGTGGGATGGCAACATAAACTAGCAACATCAGACACAGTCCTTCGGGTATGATGACACAGTTTACGGCATATGTTGCCATTTGTAGGCATTCACGATTCGATTTCGTTTTGTCGAGTTTGTCTCTGATGGCTGAATATGCTCGATGCAGTGGTGCGTGAGAACTATCTGCTGTTCCAATGGAACCTGAAGTTTCAATTGGTGCTTCGCCGATCTTCACTTCTTCCTGTGCTGCAGATTCTTTAAATTCCTGTGATGTATAGTTGAAGACCTGGTCTATAGATAAGTAGTCTGGCGGCCATAAAACGTTAGAGTCAGCATTGCACGAATTGCTTTCCAAACGTTGTGGGAAGTTCAACTTGTTATGAAGCAAGCGGCCGTAAATTGTGTTGTGGTATCAACCATATGGATTACGAGTCTACTATTTATCCACTTAGTATCGACCTGCACGTCATTGTTGAACCGCATTTTTTCAGTACCAATCTTTAGTTTGAACCTTCTCGGCGCTGCGCTTCTTTGTGTGCAAGTATCGCATTCTTCTGCGATTTTGTTGATCGCATCTGTTGTCTTCCTATCTACATCTTGGCCCTGTGCTCTCTTAAGTAGATTACGCGTAGCCCTTACTGATAGGTTCCCAAACGTTGTATGTACCCTTTTAAGTTCCTGTAGGATGTAATAGATGTATAACTGATCATTCTGTCTCCAAAGGTGTATCAGAAAGTAGTTGATCTGTAGACGTTTATTTTGATGGCCGTTATGTGTGATGAGTCACTGTTGTAGGCTGAGGTCGAGGTTATTTTCCAGCATGTCCTCCATTCATAATAGCTATGGGATTTTTTCATCTTCCAGTATAAGGAAGTTAACATCTATTATAATCCCTAGTCCCTGTAATGGGATCTGTATGCGTGCCTCTCCTATGCTTTTATTCAAACCTCCAATTCCCCTTACAGTTCGGCCTTGTAATGGACGTAGTGCGCTGCTTATGTGAAACGTGGCGCAGTATGCATCGTATTGTGTATGTGCCATGACGGAGCGTCTTTTGGCACAAATGTCAATCCGGATACCTTTGAAATTCAATTTCTTTAGGTATACATTGTCGTGCGGCGCATCACCGTAAGCTACGTGGGCTGTTGATCCACCAATAGGGTCCATTCCTTCCTGTTTACCGCTTCTCTTGTGGGCCTCAGATCCATATCTATTTCTGGATGGGGATGTGTGTGGTTCTGATGATGGTGCTGACAGTTATTTGTCGATTGGCTATTTTTGAACGATCATAGGTAACGAGGCTGTCTCCCCTTTCGATGGTGATGATGATGATGATGATGATGATGATGATGATGATGATGTGTTAATTGAGAATTTATAACTAATCAAAGGTTTTGTGCCAGGATCCCCTTCCTTGGTTTGCAGCTAACACTATCCTTGTTGCCTTTTGATTTATTCACCATTCCACAACCATGCATTAACGCTTATCTGGATAGTTCTGCCTGGGCCTAAAATTCTTGATCATCCGTGCAATAAGAGGTATTACTCTCTTCATCATCATCGTCATTCAATCATTGGACCTCATTTTCATCTTTTCCATCAGCATTCGATTTTGACGCGGTTGATCCGTGTTTTATATAATCTAGGTCTTCCCTGGTAAGGAGGGCAGAGGGATGTCGGTTTTTCAACTTTTTAATTGCAGCTGAAACCTCGTCCTGGGGTTGACGATCGTTTTCTTTTTGGGCTTCACCACAAATTAAGCATCCTTTTACACCTTGCATCCATGTTAACCGTAACTGCTGTCGTCCACCTCTATTCTTTTATGTCTTTCTTCTTCCCCTGGTGGGTCTTCTGAAACTCCTGATCTCCCTTTTTGCTTCTCTCCCAAATCTTTTACCCAAACTATATATAGCTTCCGGAGGATCATCTTCTTCTCTGTAATACATCACTGTGGATGTTTCCCCTGCTGTTTGCGGTTTTTTGCTCAACCTGTTCGCTATCCTATGGATTTCTTGTTGGGCTTTGCGGGTCATGTGATCTTTTAACATCGACTGGATCTCGGGGATGCCAACGGCGGTTAACAATTGATCCACTAGAAATCCTTCTTCTTGGTATTTTGCGTCTAAACTTTTCTGCAGCGATACCAATTTCGCTAGAAAGGATCCAAATACAAATAATCCAGAATAATCTGGCTTCTTCAACATCTCCTGTGACAACCTTATTCCTTTCCATTGAGAGAGTACATGTGCACGTTGTTCCGAACTTAGGTACCACTTTCTTAACATGGTAAGGGATTCATCAAAAGTGGTACAACTATCTTGGTAGACGTCGAAGAAGTCCAGGGCGTTTCCTTTCAGCATAATAGGTATTGCCTGTAGTTTCTCTTTAACTTGTGTCTTGCACATCTTCGTCAGGGTGTTGAATCGACGGATTGTTCGTTCAAGACCATCATCATTCGCGCCACTAGAATTTTTATCTTCTCCGAATGCTTTTACGAGGCTATTCATTCCAAGTCCTTGTCTCGTCCCGTAATTACTCCCTCCGCCTTCCTCTTATGATGACTGAAATGGTGTTGTTGGATTTTGTTACATCCCTGTCTTGATTAGTTCGGCAACAGTTTGTCCTCCTTCACAATCATTCCAATTGTCTTCCGATGATCCATCTGAAGAGTCATCATCTTTATCGGAGTCACCGCCTGGGTTACCGCTTGATACTCCCACGGCTTTTGACGATGGGTACTGATGTGTGTCCGCTTCGTTGTTTGGTGTCGAGTTGGTGTCCTGTATTGGAGAGGGTCCACTCTGATTATCTTTCTGATCCCTTTCATTCACTTCTCCGTCTATACCGGCGTTTCCCTCTCTGTACATCATCTCTTCTCTCAATTTTAACCTTTCAGTACTCAAAAGTCGTTCAGCTCTTCTCGGAGGTAGGTGGCGGGTCCTGTATATAAATTCGACGATAGGGTTGGCTCTGGTATTCCGACCAGATTTATCCACATATACATCTCTGAAAAGTAAGAAATCCACCCATACAGTCTTTGTCGGTCTTGACCAAACATTAATTGACTCTGGACGGAATGCTCTCCTGAAGCCTGACCACAGTCGGTGTCCACACATGGTAATCTCTTTATACGCGGCTAACATCTCTCCTGTATACGACTGGACTGATTTTGGATATGAGGAAACTTGTATTTCGGTGGATTCTTCGTCTGGATGTATGGGGTCATCATATTCCAATTCTTCTGCCTGGATTTCTTCTTCTTCATCCGTCCCCTTTATCCCTTTTTCATTTCTGTTCTGTGGGTCGTCTCTATCGTTGTGGTTTTGTTCCGCTGATCCCTTCTGGTTTGGGTTTTAGGGTTATCACTAAGGCCTGCTGAAGTTGCCCTGCTGTTTGGAGTTCTTAGGTTGAATTTTGGTGCTAGCCTATGATCTTTCGTTGGCTTTTGAGCAGTAATTCCAGCTAATTGATCCGAAACTCTAGGGACTATATTACTTCTTTTGGTGGATCTTTCACCTTTCCCCATCATACTTCCTGATTTCTCCAAAAGTTATAAATGTTGAAGGGATCTTCTTTCCTTCCCGTACTTTTATATTCAAATCTGTTAATGTTATGATTTTAGTCCCTGTCCTTACCTTTTGGAAAGCCTCAGCTCTGGTCTCTGTCCTCCTGATGTTTTTCTGTGTTAGTCTATTACGTATAAATGTATGTACCTTACCATTAAATCTACTTAGTGTTATATTGTTATTCGCGTATTACACGTTCGATCTTCCTCCTCTACTATACCTTCGTAAGTAGGTGCGGGAGTAGTAAGATCGTGAAACATAATTAGCGTGGTGCCCACAGCCGATCCTGATTCGCGGTCGGGGTACGAGTGTCGCAAGGAATTCTGACGTCCCCGTACTGGTTTCACGCCTACTACTTTCGCGTAGGGCGGACTTGATTAACGTCTTTGTCAGAATCTGTGCTCTAGGGGAAACAGCCTCATGTCGGTAGACAAGTTGGGTTGGATCTGCGGTTTTTTGGTATAAAGTTGTTCTCGTTTATTATTATTCATGCGGCCGTGGCTTTCAAGCAAATGTATATCATTTTCAAAACGATACGGGGACAGTGGTGGCACGTGTATATCCACACTATTAAATTATCGCTAGATTGAGCTAGGTATCTAGATTTTTCTTTTTCTTACACGTGTAATATCACACTGTACTTTTCGTCATTGGGTTGTTCCTTTTTACGGTTTTGTTATGAATGATACCGTCTATGATCCCGTCTATGATCCCATCTTTTCCCAAGCTTTTATTTTTCCTCTTCCTATCTTTCCTTGAGCGCATCGATGCTCAAAGAGAATGATAAAGCTGAATAGGTAGTAACAAATTTAGATTCACATCACCCTCCAAGGATGTCTCCTTATACGCTTCAAGCATCTCACGGGTGAAACTCTTCAGTTTTTTCCAATATTCCATCATCTGCCCTTTCGTTTTATTCACGGGGGGTTGGGTCGTCCGTGTTGAATGTCCCCTGCTGGATGATTCCCTCCTCTACATCAATTAGTTCTTCCGTCACCTCTTCTCAGTTTCCATGATCGTAATCACCCCCTGACTTTCTTCTTCTGTATCTTCTTGCTCTGTTGGTACTGGGTCTCCTTGGCCTCTGGTTGCTCATTCAATTCGTTCTGTTCTTCGCTATTTTCCTGGACTGCATATTCCCCTGCTGTCATCTTACCCGCCTCGAACTTTCTTTTGATCCTCTCGCTTCGTTGCTTGAAGGATTCATTGAGACGGTCAAGGTATAAACTCGGGGAGTCTGGAATACTCATACTTACTATCGGTGCTAATCGTCTCATGATGGTAATGTTGATGATGATGCCTAATGATGTTGATGATGATGATGATGATGATGCTTGATGATGGTAATGTTGATTACGATGCTGATTGATGCTGATGATTGATGTTGACGCTCCATGTTGATGGTTGCATGTTGATGACGACTCTGATGATGAGATGATGAAGTTGAGCATGATAAAGAAGAAGGGAGATTGATGATGACGAGGATGATATTGATGACGACGGTGATGAAGTTGATGGTGATATGGACGATGATGTCGGTGATGAGATTGATAATGAATTGACGAGGATAATAAAGATGAAGTTGATTATTATATTAACAATGATGTTAATACTGATGTTGATACCGATGATGTTGAGACGACGATGTGAAAATGGCACCAGCTTAACAGAGAAGAAATATGTGGCTATAGGTGACAGGTAAGCTCCGTATTGGGGATGATGGTATAACAGGGACATACAGTGTCCAGAAAAATACAATGTCATGAAATGTTCAGTACACTACATTCTCCGAATACCAATTATCTATCTATTCAGGTAGCGAATCATTTACCTTCCAATACCAATTATCTATCTATTCAGGTAGCGAATCATTTACCTTCCAACGAACACATTGCACTATCTGAATAGCAACGATTCACTTAGAGAACGATTACTGTCAACATACACACGTTTCAAATTCCAGAGAATTTGACTACAAGTTCACCTACGTTCATGACTCATTTCGAATCAGTCCGCATTATTCATAATTCATTGTATATATATATCTCCTCGTCCGAATGAAAGAAAGAAAGAATAAAGGATACAGACATTTACATTTAATTCTTACACCCTGATTTAGTATCAACGAGCCTAACGAGCGCGCCTACATTGAGAGATTGAGCAAGACACAGGCGAGAGATCTCAAGCCACAAACATGCCCGCGCATAGGATAACTCCTGTGGAGCGGAGCTAAGTGATCCCCACGCGAAGCGTGCGCGATCGCTGTCAGCTGCCAGTTATAGTCGACGGAGTTGCTAGCCCGACTTCAGCCAGTATAGTTTGCAAAACTACGTATTTGTAGTAGAGCGATTGGTGATCCAGAGATTCTACGGATAGCGGCAAGGTATTCGTATCTGCGTAAATTCTGGCTCTTACTCATTTATCGAGATTACTTCTGTTTTGGCCTGTTAACGAACATGGCCTGTTAACGCACATGGACGTATTGGTTACCATTCTAGCCTCGTCTACCTGGTTTTTTCGACACAAACGGGCAAAAACAGGGCAAGGGAGGAAAAGGAGAAACCAGATAATATTGATGGATAAGGCGGACTCTAAATAGAAAAGAGAATAAAAGTGATATCACAAAGTGATAGAAACATAAACAGAGGACGTGGAAATAGGTCATAGAAGGAAAAGAATAGGAGGGGATCTAGTACAGACTGGCTGGCCATTAGCAGTTAATAACTTAATATTTGAAATATCCTCAACAGCTATAACCGTTGTAATAATCAACAAATATGACGGCTAATAATAATAGGTTTCCAATAAATTATCTGGTGGACTAGTACCGGAAATGTAAATGGACCTACCAAGACTTGCACCAAAAGAGAAGATAAAGCCACCACAAATACCTATAAGCTCTATTACAAGACTCAGTGAAACCCATGAGGAAAGGAATAAAAGATTGAGAGGAAACCTCATGGGACAATCTGAATCCCAAAGGAGTCCAGAGCCCTAAAAGACAAGCATCGAAGGAATACCAACAAGAACGGCGGAAAAGAAGAAGATTGAACCAGGGAAAGGGGATCAACGAAGAAGTATCGTAACTTATAACTGAAGATCCAGAGCCATCACCAAATGGAGCAACACAAGAACAATTATTAACATATAAGAAATCGATCCACATCTACACGAAGGAAATGATGGAATCCTACAAAGAGACTATCCTTAAAGGTGAAATGACGTGGTTCGATTTCCGTACTAAATTCCGACCAATTTCCATACGACAATGGACCAGACACGTAAAGACGATTTGGAGCAACTTCTTAGTCGTGAGAGACGTTCTTAGTGATCAGTCGGGAAGGAGAATCCAGGCGTGTTCCTTTCCTCTGTATAACAATTGGATTATTCTGTATTCTGCTGAACTTGATGTATATATGCGACATCATCTCTCAGTATGTGTCACATCGTGCTCCAGCCAATGAAATTACACATATCACACATATTTTGCACTCCGACATGTCACTGTTCCCACTGTGGTATTTCGCTCCTACACCTACACCAATTGTATATCATTATCACAATGCTGATTTACTTCATCGAAACTCGAACCTTTTGTGGATTTAACATAGGCAGTTCTTTCAATGTCTTGGTCTGCAGCGCTTTCCGTGATTTCTCCTTTGGAATTTCCAGTGCTGGTTATCCAGCTATTCTTGCTGATTGGTGTGGATTGTTTGCATTATCACCCCGTCTTGCGTCTGGTATTAAATTAGGAGCAATTAAACGTGTTCTGCCTATAAAAAAGTTATAACTGTCAAGGCTCTCTTGAGGACTCTATATTTACTTGTTCAGTATTCCCTGTTTCATTCAATTCTCCTCCTTGTGTGCCACACAAGGAAAAGGATTTAATCAAGGAAGAAAGATATCAGTACCAGTGGTCCCGATATGTTTCTACCTCCTGTGTCCCCAACTTCCTAAAGAGCCAGTGTTTATGCGTGTCTCTCTTCTCTTTCATATCCAGTTCTTATGTGTCCTTTGATTTTAGTTCCGTTTTAGTAACGCTCTGATGATCTAGGATCCTCTTCGTCCTTCGCTTATGTCACGTAATCGATTCACAGACTAACAGACTGGCTTCACTTCATAGTTACGCCTTATCGACCATAATTAGCTGTCGAGGATACTTATCGCTGCGAATAATGCTAGCTCATAAGTAACTTGTAATGCACCTAGAATTCCTCCCAGCGTACACTTGGTGACGTCTTTGTCGCATCTGCCCTTTGTGGAAGAGAATGTTCGCAGCGGCTTCGTGTCTTTCGTTTTTTAGGCGATGTTGTTGGATTTTACTAATTCGTATCTTTCTTTCCTCCTCCTTTTCAGCTCGGATCATCCTCTCTTCTATATCTTTCATTCTCGAATGTCATTCGAGTTTGACAAGTGTGATATACGTCGGTCTTCCTTCTAATTTCTTTAATTATTATTCACGTACATATCTTATACAGTGTTTGCAACCATCATTTTCTATTTGAATATTACCTCGTTCTGTAAGTGCATATCTGACCTTGACGCGCAAATATTCTGGATATCACTTTTTTTTTCGCCATGTTCAATTAAACATATTACATGAATCCCATTTCGCCCTTGCAATAATATATGTTAGATAAATATCATATATCATTTATCTATCATCTCGATGATCAAAGTAGTAGTGAATCAACATCAACTCCTTTCGTTCTCTACTCACTCTTTCGCGCGGGTGACAACTCGCACTGAGCGGTTTTCGATCGTAGACTTCAGCATCGTACGCTTTTTATACGCGATATTCCGCGTGATGTGTGAGCCTATGCAATATCTCATCACGTCTCCATTCTCACGAAGTCACTCCTCAAATTACGTTTATGCTCTACATCACCAGGCGCTTTTGATCGCCTGATTCAATCGCCGTTTACGTATTTTCTCCGCCATCGCGTGCCCTTGTGTGTGTGATTCCCCGTACTATTTGAGGCTATGAGATATGTCATCGCGTGCCAGTGTGCGCGTGATTCATTCTTTCTCGTCGCGCACGTGTGCGGGCGGCTGTGCATTATTCGAGCTCTCTTTATTGGGTGTATTGCGTTCCGTGACGTCAAGGGCCTGGTCGCGCACGACTCTTACACCGCACCCGTACACGTGTTCGCCGCCCGCGGAGGATTGTGTCACATGCTGGTATGCACGTTCTTCCCCGGTGTTGCATCCTTTTCACGCGATCGTGTGCGTATGGTGACCAGTTAGCTCGTAAGATCCCACACGAAGGAGAGGAACTAACGGGTGTCCGCCTTCGGCGGAGGTGCACAAAATAGCGAGAGATGACCTCCTCCAGTATGTGACCCCGGGGTTCCCATGTTGGATCATACGGACCAGCCGAGCGGACGCGGATGTCAAGATTGCCGCATCGGATTTTGCGATGTTCATCGATGGATTCTATCAGCCACGTGTCCCCGTCGGTGACATTTTCTGCCATGTCTTGGGGGTAGCTGCAGCTGGATAGTTTGTCGGGTCATCCGATTCGGATTCTGGGGTGAGTGTAAGCCTGTCTGCGCTGACTAGTTCGACGACCTCACCACGTTGTATGACCACTGTTGGGCTACCTACTCCAGTATCCGATAAGGGCCCTCGGCCGTGTGTTGTAACTTAGGCTTTTTTGAGTGCCGTCATCTGGGTCTAGAAAGACCCACCCTCCAGGCTGCGGTTTGTGACATATGCGACGGACACGCTTATTGAAATCATGTTTATAACGTGCCTGTGTCTTTTGAATCGATGCTCGAGCCTTATACATGGTCGCTTGTAAGCGTTAGGCGAAGGCTAGGCACTGCAATCTGGTGTTTGGTTGCGGTACTCCTTCCGTAGCTTCTGTAAAGTCATGCGGAGATCAGCTCAGTGCACATTAATTTTATATGCAGAGGTCAGTGTCGGCGCGTATGTGCCCCAGTCTTGCGGGGTTTCGCCGATAAAACGGTACATAGCTGCGATCGTGCGGTTATTACTCTCGAACGGACCGTTGGTCTGGGTTTGGTACGCACTTTTCAATGTGTTGGACACCCCCAGTATCTGGAATGTTTCCTGAAGGAATTTGGATGCGGATTGAGGGGTCCATTGCCAATGATGGTTTCTTTAGGTGTGCCGTACTTGTACACCTGTTGTGTGCAGAAGGCCACCAAAATCACGTACTCAGTCGTTTTCCGGAGGCACCGACTTTTGTTCTCTTCTTGAACCGATCAATTATATCCAGGATGTATTTGATATGCGCCTTGCTGGCTGGTAGGGCCCCCAACGAGTACATCTCAATGCACACCGGTGGCGTTGTTGCCGGAAACAGTTTCATTGGGTTCGACTTCCGAACGACGCATAGGCGGTTCTTCGCGCAATGCTAACAGTAATGTACTGTCTTCAAGACGTCAACTCACATTTGGGCGTTGAGGCCTACTTGGTCATCTGCTCTCTCTCCTATGACAATGGTCTCCTTTCCGTTCCGTTTCTCTGCTTTCCCCCCTTATTGGATTTAGCGCGGCTTCCCGATTGGCAGGTTACGTGTTATGTTCTCCGTTCTATGGGTCTGTTATACCGTAATGTTGAGTAACCAGTACTGTCCCCGTCATCTTCTTACCTTAGCTGATGTACCCCCCTCTTTGTATGTTTCGAGCTCAGGTTTCGTTAAGTATGCTCCATATATCATTTGTTGTCTCTAAACGTGTACTGCTTTATTGATGTCCGTTTGGTATTAATATAAAAGCTAATAGCTTGCGTCCCTTCGTCTACCTGCACAGAACGTTCTACGGGATTGGTGCAGCGATTAGCTATGGTTAGCTAAGCCCAACTTACGACCCTGAATTCTCGGTTGTATCACTTGTGTCGTGGAGTGCGCTAACACTTGATGGTCTTTTACACAGATAGAATTTCTACTACCGTGGACTTGTCGACGTCTTTTTGTGAGTCTGTTCCTTCTCGAGATTCAACGCGTTCTTGGTGGGGTTATGGTTCGGTGAAAAAATGTACTTTTCAGATTTCTCTTCGGTTCCTCAAAGCTATGGTTGTGTATTTCTTCAACTTTAACATAAGTGGCGACGACGGTTTTGCACGTGTGTGTTATTCACTAGTTTCATTTGAAAGCTAAATACTTTAGACGAATTTTATCGGTCTTTCTCCCTCCAAGTTACACTTTTTGAAGGGCTCTTCTCTCTTTCCTGTGGTTTTTTATTGCAATATGCTATTTATTGTATTCTTAGTCCCTATCCGCACCTTCTGGAAAGATTCAAACCAGCCCTTTCCTTCTTCATTGATTCCTCCCGTTCTTTACTATCTAAATATGTATACTATCGTTAACGTAACTCTGTCCTTTATTGATATTCTTGTACTTTCACGTTCGATCTTCCTCCTCTACTATACCTTCGTAAGTAGGTGCCGGGGTAGTAAGATCGTGGACCCAAATTAGTGTGGTGTCCACAGCCGATCATGATTTCGCGGTTGGGATACGGGTGTCGCAAAGAATTCTGACGTCCCCATACTTGTTTCACGCCTACTGCTTTCGCGTAACGCGGACTTGGTTGACGTCTTTGTCAGAATATGTCCTCGAAGGGAAACAGCTTAATGTCGGTAGCCAGGTTGGTTTGGATCTGCGGTTTTTTTGTATGAAGTTGTCCCGTTTATTATTATTCATGCGGCCGTGGTTTTCGAGCAAATGTATATCATTTGCAAAACGATACGGGGACAGTAGTGCCACTTGTATATCCACACTAATAAATTATCGCTAGATTAAGCTAAAGTATCTAGATTTTTCTTTTCGTACACGTGTAATTTCACACTGTGCTTTTCATCATTGGGTTGTTCCTTCTTACCCCTTTTGTTATTAATGATACCGTCTATGATCCCGTCTATGATTCCGTCTTTTCTCTAGCTTTATTACTCTTATGACCCTTCCTTCCTTGGGCGCATCGATGCTCAAAGTGATCGATGAATCTCAATAGGTAGTAACCTAGTTAGATTCACAATACTTGTCCGTGATGAATACAATTAATGATTCAAATGACCAGCATTCCTAGAAGTTACACGTGTCCGTGATGATTACTGTATTATGTGATACTGGAACTGGAGTTGTGTTTTCTATGGCTGAAGGTATGTTTGATAAACGTATTATCACATTTATGTCTTGCTTGAGTTATAAGATTATAATATTATTATTATCTTCGACACACAAATAATATCTTTGGGATCAACACTCCAACCTTTCCAGTTTGTGTGCCGAAGAAATTGCCCACCCAAGAGCCTGAATGTCCAATGTATTATTTAATGTTAGTTTTCATAATGAGTTGGTACTGCCAAGGGTAGGTTTTGTCAAGTCATCGGCTGGATTTACTGGTCCATGTATCCAGTTTAATCTAGACAATTCTCGCCTTTCATAGCTTTCTTTTAGAGCATGAATGTCTTCTTGTAATCTCTTTTCATATGTACCACTGTCCTTTTCGACCACATTAAAAAGAGTTTTTGAAACCACATAAGCATCAATTTTCAGTTTCTTACCCAGTACTTCTTGCGCCATGTCTTGAATTACGTAAGCAAATTCGAACACCAGAACCAAGGCGTGTATCTCTGCTGCTAGTACTGACCATGCAACTCGTCTACAACTGTTTTTCGCGTAGTGTACTATGTTCTCTGCGCCGTGGTGGTCTGCTAGTAGTATTAGGTATCCCATTTGACTGCGGTAATCACGCGCATTATCGAATGTCGCGTCGCTTATTACCACTAATTTCATCGTCTTCATTTCCAGTGGGACGAAGTTCAAACCGAGTGTTTTAGTAACCTTGATCCTTTGAATGGCTTTTGATAATGATTTCATGTCATCATCTGTCGTTAGATCACGTCTAGGAGCTAGTGGTTGGACAGCAGAACTCACATCGGGTCTAGAGCAGACACCTACCAATTGCGTTAAGGCTCTGGCACTGGTGAATTCAGCTCCTGTCTACGGGTGAATTAGCCTTATTATCTTGTCTTCTTGGTTCATCGTTATGAATCCATGTCTTCCCGCTGTCAACGTTAAACCATTAATTTTAAGTTGTCCGTTACTGAGGAAGGATCGTTCCTTGCTTTTGAATTTTCTTGAGGCTGCATCTTCTACTTTTAGAGATACTTTCGATCCAAATGCCAATGTGTTATTAACTTGTAGTGCTACCATGCTGTCGAGAGTACCATCTATTTTCTTTCTTATCAGTATGCATGGATCCGTTCATATGCGTTCAACCATGTTGAGCTCATCCAAGTGATGCTCTAGGTATGTTAAGCACCAGTGCAACCCACTTCCCGGAATTCCGTACAGAGGCTATATTACCCGGAGAACGATATTGTATGCCAGCCCCAGTTTTTTTGGTGGTTCAATATATACTGCCCGTTCCAAATTGGTTGCACTTTGTACAAATTCGTGAGTTACGTCACGAGTAAATAGTTTCGTGCTACTTGTTGATGCCATGAGTGCGAGTAGTATACATTGTGAGAAGCAATGAACTGTTGGGGCTTTGGTTGAAATATTTGTTGCGGGGTTGTCGTTATAATTTTGGGCGACAAGGCCACTCTTTCTGCGTGCAACGTTATTTGCAGGTTTGAGTTCATCGATGAATCTCAATCCGAACACTCATTTTTCTCGTTGAATTGTGTGTCTTTCCGTTGTAGAAAAGTTCCGTTGTCTATTAATCCTTTTAGTTCCTTCA
>JAULBU010048683.1:0-13243 GCA_032358235.1 Odonthalia washingtoniensis | reverse complement strand
GGGGGTCCGTGTAGGTTACATACAGAAAACTACAGTGTTTGCATGGTTATGGATGGTAACTGAAGAAAAAATCTACACAATTTGAAGATAAAATGTATGGGGCATTAACTGTGACATACAGATACTGTATGTTTTAATGTATGAGGCATAGAAATTTACCTACGGACTGCGAAGAATAAAGTGAAGAAATAGTCCGGGCCAACATTCATTGTTTGAAAAATTACACAAATGTATCATTGAAATTTTCTTTCATACACAGAATATTTTTGTCTATGTAATCTAGGATCGTAACTACACATTTTGTATGAAACTTTGAATGAATAATTTATATGATACTGCAAAAACTGTAGTTTGTAATGTAAGTCACATTGACTTTTACATTCATGTATTGGAGTTTGAGTGTTTGTACACTACATTAATGTATTAATATGCCGCATGCAAGCGTCATTGGTTCATCCATTTTACATTTACTTCATGAATGTGAAATTGAACGGATATTGTGATTTCTGATGTATATATATGTTATATGTAGAAATGATATGATAGCATATTGGAATGATATATAAAATAATAGAAATATACATTGAAAAATATGTATACCAATTATGGTATACACGATATTAATATTTTTGTTATTTTTGTTATCATGAGATATCAAATCGAACAATTTGATAAAAATTTGAGAAAAGCGCAATAACAAAAAATGCAAAAAATAAAAAACGTGATAGAGATGGATCTATGACAAATTGTATGGAACAGAGAAAAGAGAAAGAACGTAGAAACTATGTAGTACTAGAAGAAGGAAACCACCATACGCAATGGCTAAGAAACGCATCCAATAATTATATATCATAATATCATGATATATGATATATATACATCTAAATATTTCACTTTCATTTCCATTCGTTTACTGTGAAATGATGCACCATATTGATTTGAAGACAAATAAAAATAAAAATATTAAATATGAAGAATAGAACAGAAGTTAGCAAGTAAATTGATTATGAAAAGATCATGGATGGGATCTAGAGTATGAAACCATAGAGGGAATAGGAATCAAACATACCTATGTACCTGAACCAGGGTAGTTGAAGAAGAGAAGTAACCTGTGAACGAAAATCAGAACAAGAAGTGAAGGTAAAGGAAGGTTAGGAATTATGAATGGAGTTATACTAAAATGCTCGAGTTAATTAATACTTAATGAATACTTACTTGTGCTCAAATGTTGACGAATGCAATAAATTCATCGCGATAGGAACGGACATGTACGAGTAGCTGTTGAATGTCCAGAATGAGTGAACCGTCATCGTGTTGCGATCGTCGTTGCAAGTTGATCGGTTATAGATGTGACTGGTTGGTGGAAATGTGCGTTGATAGAGGAAAATTAAGTAATGAAATTGTATGAAAACGGTACATAAATGGCTGATTAAGTGAAATTTTAATAAATGAAAAAGGCAGACAACGGTCATTTCTCGCACTGAATTATGGTAACGCAAGATCTGAAAAATATTGAGAAATTGAAGAAATACTATTGCCATTAAAACTTCCAATATTATTTTTTAATATAAAATCAAATCAATTAACCGTACGACACAAAATAAAAAAAATACACAATCCGAAAATAAAGCATTTCAAAAACTTAATAGATCTAAAAACTTAAAAGTAGACGTAAGCGTGTTGCGATTTTGCGGAGAATCAATTATTTGACATCGAACTTCAAATGGTGTTAAAATTTCATACAGTGTCTACCAGAGACATATTGTAGTGCATTTTTGACAGCAAGGTGTACACATATACTATCATAGCCGTTACATGTAGTTTCATCCTATGTCGGATCTTGTTCCATTATCGAAAGTTGAAGATAATATTACACCAGGAATAAAAGCTAATGTTCAACTGATTATGATTTACTTAGTGTTATGAAATTAGATATGGCGAATCGCAGCAGCGCCAGGAAACGTTCCGAAACATTGTTGGGGTCAACAGGGAGAAATTGGGAACCCCCATCGAAAGTGGCGAAAGCGGGTAGTTGCGGAAGTGAAGCTTTGGTAGATGGAATTGGTGAGCCTAGTTTTAACATGATTGTGGAAAGGCCCGGTTTTGGTCCAGTACGAGGTAGAGAAAGGATTCATGGAGTTCGTGCAAACCAAAGAGGGTGTAATTTTAGAATGAGATGGACAGGTACAAACGAATTTTCATCTATTAGTAGTAATTATGAAGTGAACAATCGCTACACGGATGACATGGATTCCAGAACGGATAGCTATATGATTGTAAATACTGGCGAAAGTACTAAAATTGCTACCGGGGTTGGTGCTGCATGGGAAGAATTTTCGTCAGGACAAGAGAAGAAAATTTGGAAGATTTCCGTCAGCTGGAAGAAGATGTTTGAAAACTAACTGCGGAGAGCACAAGACTTTCTGTGATGATTAATGAGTACAAAGTTTAGTTCAATGAGAAATCACTGGAGGTGATGAGTAAAGAGGTTTAAAAAAAGGCTCTGAAATCAGAAGTTACGAAATTTGATTGTAACAATGTTGAAATAAAAGGAATGGTGCAGATTTTAGAAGTTCTGAATCAAGAACTTCTTAAAAGTAGGGAGATAACAACAAAAGTAGTGGAAAGTATGTGCAGAGAATGATAAAGCAAGTTCCAACTAAATATTTGGGAGTAGGACTGGCAGTAGACCTGGGAATGCGAAAGTGGGGGATCAAGGAAACATGTGGATTGGACCCATATATTGAGCCAAATGCAAAAAACTGGACCAACAGAGCAGACATTGTAATGGAAAATGGCGTAAAACGGTCAGACGGTTCAATGATTGTAACAAAACCAATGACCTTTCTCTGAAGTGGGAACGGCATATATGTCCCCTCCATCAACAACGAGAAAGATATTATGTGTTCATTACTTAGAGCTGAACTTTCATATAGTGGAAGCGTAAACATATATCGGACAGAAGATATGAGGAATGACTTTGTTGAAGAGAGATCAAAAGTTGGTACTTTATAGCGTCGTTTGAGACAGTTGTTATCTGATTTTTGTAGTAGAAGGAAAAGAGCAGCAAAAAACAGCTTCTTTGAAGCACTTGAATATGGGTCTCTACTATTCTGATTCAATTTGAAGGAATCCGGTGCAAGGAAACGAATGGAGACGGAAATTGCTGTCACGAAGAGAAGAATAATGAAATACAATAGAAACAGTGTGTTTTAAATGTCATGGTGTCGTACTGCAGACCTTTCAGATATTCAATTACGGGGATGCGACAGTCCTCTTCATCCTTACGTTGACCGACATGACGACGATAAAGATATGTTGAATCTATTCAGAATCAAGATTGGTCCTGCAATATTGCATGATTCCATTGGTTATAACCCGGATGGAGAAGAAGAAGACATCGTGGAATGGACTGTAATGAGAATTGCTCGCGTATATGAGTAGATTTTCAGCTGTTTCAAACTGCTTATTGTGAAGGAATATAGTAGGGGAGGTCGTTAGAAATATTTCAACCAAATGTTTTTTGAAGAATGTAAAACTAGCGACGGAACAGTTAATTGGGAAAAGAAGTAGATATGTAGAAGAATGGGTCCTTGAAGAGTTGGAAGTACCAGAATGTGTAAAGGGAGAGGAAAACGTATATTCAAACAAATGGAACGTGACGCCACAATAATTGTTACCACGGAAAGTCCGAAGAAAAATTTTATATCTGTACAATCAACCTGGTTTCGAAAGTACATCCGAACGCCGTGCGGAATTATCTATGACTGCTATATCGCAGAAACAGCGTCTGACTGGAACAGTATTGATAAACTTGGAAAGTTGTACAACGAAGGGCCAGCCCGAAGTACTTTATTTGAAGATGAAGGAGGTAATGAAGTGAATGGAAATAGGGACCAATATTTGGAATGAAACAACATGTAATGTGAAATAAAATAATATATACGACCAGGTTACGTGGAGTAATTATCTTCGTCATACTCGTCAGTATCAGTAGGTAGAGATCTGAACGAATCCCTTTTCCTGTAAAAACGATCAATGTAGAACCGTTTCTTCGGCCATGGAAACTGTTCAGTGAAGGAATAAATTCTGAAATTTGACCGCAATAAATGCACAGATGAACATATGGTATCGACATCATTGATATAGTACCACTCCTCTGTTTCTAAAATATGTTCTACAGAGCTTGTTTCTGCGCCATATATTATGTAGTCATCTTCATCAGATGTGGCCCATGGAAGGCATATTCATCTTAGAACTTTATTTACATTGTCCGGAGGATGAGTGAATTCCATGTATTATGAAAGCCAAATTCCTCCTCTCTATAGTACGGTATTGTTTTGTATGTAATAGAAGTAAAACCTGGCTTTATAGTAAACGGTACTACTTCCGTCACCACCCTTTATGAGAACGAAGCAATTACTTTTCTGCGTGCTCTGACCGAACTGTGTTGTTGCAAATATGCGTTGCCTTTCGATGTGGCGGAGGAGGTCTGTAATTTACAATATTTCTAGGACTGTCAAACTGTTGCAACGTTGGAAGATGTCCGCCAACTATGTACTCTGGCTAGAAAAATGTGAGAGAAATTTCGGAGTTTGTAAGCAACAGACTACGGTTTCGGAAGTAGGTCTCAACGAGATCCGTGAAAACTGTCAGACTGGTGCGTGAAAAGTTTTTCAATATTGGAGTAAGAATTTGCGTTGTGAAATCGTTACACAGTCCAATTCTTTACCTTGTGGGAATAATCTGCTGTAACGAAACATAAATATCGTCCCGTACCAAATATGGTGATAACTGTGTTTTACTTTTAGCCGCAGTAGTCGTCCCTGTCAAATGTGGTATAGCGATCTGGATGGAACGTTGTTTTAGAAACGCAGCATTTGTTGAAATTCGACGTATATTTGAAATTGTTGGTCCCATATTTTTTACTGAACCATCCATTCCTGTTGCCAACCTTTTGGAAGTAGACTGATATTACTGTTTGAAGAATGTATTGAAGTGCTCAGAAGGTGATGCATCAATAATATTTAGACTTTGAAGCTTAGGGAGGTCTTCTAGCACGTGGTCTAGAAAATGGAACTTCAATGTGTCGATTCCAGTATCGCAATGTTTCTAAAATGTTTCAATGCATTGTAATTTGAAAATAGTAATTCTGTCGCTGATGTCAGCTATCGATTTCTGTGACCATCCGACGGAATTATTTTCATATAGCAAATCTTGCATTAATGTTGTGTAATTTGTGCAAATGTTTGACAAAGGAGAATCATCTTGATAACCAGTAACTACATCAATATAACCTATCACAAAAGGGAAAATAATATCCAAACATGTATAATCTTTTCCCTATAACATTCCTCGAATTTAATTAGTTAGGAAGAGACCATTCAGCTGCTGAGGTTTGTCCCTTGTTGATAGGTCAACATGAAAACAGGGTACACCGAACTGGATTTTTATTGCAGCATGAAGTGAGTTACAAGCCCTTGAAAATGGCACGAGCTGTGTACGAAATTGTTTCCCATTCTTCCGTTTATCCGTGCATTTCATGTTAGAAATGGACTTCACAGATATGTCATGAAACATGTTTTTATTGATTTAGAAGTACCGAGATGAAGTTTATTGAATTGTTCATACAGAAACATTGAGAACACAACTGGAAGAAGTTGGTGCGGATGTAGATTCTGCAGATTCTCTAGAAATAGTACCGAGGGTGTAACAAAAATGTCGTGCAGAATGTTTTATCCTTCCTTTGTAAAAAAAGTTCTCTATTGTTGATGAATCTTTATTTGCTGATTTCAACAAAGTGGTAACGGCATCCCTTCTGGTTCGTACATTGTGAACGGTTCTGGGAGACAATAATGCAGATATTGGACTTGCCTTGAAATTGGTTAGATTTCGGAATAATATCTCACAGCGAGGAGTGGTTGTAAAATTATGTAGAACTCCAGACATGTATTTGATTTCTGGTAGATCACAGCAGTATGAAATTATGACAGGGAATCAATTCCATTTCATATTTTTGTTTGTACATACCGTAAAACCTTCCAGGGAATTTTCAATTAAAGGTGCAAGAACAGTTGCCATTGCGTCATGCAACGAAACCATTTTATCATCTCGGCCCTGTACTGACAAGGTCAATGGGACTTGACAGTCAATCGCAATAACTTCATCACTATCTGTGCCAGTATTTCGGCAGTAGTCCTCTAGTACTTTCTGTGAATAGCATCCTTGTAAGCCAACAGGAAGAAAGCCAACTAAAGTATAACCATGGTCTCTCATAAATCGTCTGAATTGTACAAATATATTCAATATTTTGACATGTATGGGATAACCAACTAAAGATTGAAACCGCAAAGTTTTTTCTGTTTGATCGGTATATATCTGTAACACTGCAACGGATCGGCGTGTCTCTACTTTGATTCCACTGAATTGAATACTTGTCATTTCTCATTACATGGTTTCTAATGGAAATTTACAACTATGAGAAGAATTCGAAGTGCAGAGGATGTTGGATATAATCACGGTCAACCTCATTGAAACAAGGTCTAAATTTTGCATCCGTGGCACTACAGACATTTAGTTGTGTACGTAACACATAAATGACTTCTTTTTATATAGGAAAGCTTTTCTATTGTCGTCTCACGCAGTGTTATATGAGACCTTCATTTTTTGAAATCCGTCATCGATTAAACTGCGATCCACTGTTCGGCCCACAATTGACATACATTTATTCCAATCAGTTATGTTGTCACGAACAACTTATGCACTGGAAGTATCTGATGAAAGAATCCGGGTTACTTTACGTACGGCTTCAATTCCAATATCTTCTGATACTGTTACCAAATGATTCGCCGTACCTTTTACATCAGTGACCTGTTCCGAACGTTCAAAGGGACGTTGCTCATCAGGGAGCGCAAAGTAGGGCTCATCGCTGTACACCCTTTCCACGTCAGGTTCTTCGTGATGGACATCGGATCTGTAGGTGTGCCGCTGATAACCGTTTCCATTTGTTGCATGTCGCATAGTGTGGAATCTCTTCTTCTTATTGTATTTGCATGACGTGGAATGTCGTTTGTAATTATCCCAAAAGTCTATCGAGTATGTGCAATAAGTTGTACGGCAGACGAATATTTTCGTTACCATTATAGTGGAATGTCGGATCCATGGCAATAGCGGTCTATTTCACATTCTTTGATTAATTTTTAATTTTGGTAGAATAATTTGTTAATAGGGACCATTGTATTCACCGATATTTGTTACATTTTACTGCCAGTACCAGAAGTCGATTCTTCCACTGTAAGTAGTAAAAAGAAATATAATCATGATTCAATTTAAAATATGTAAATCGTTTGCTCCATATGGAGAAAACATTTTTACATATATTTTTTGTTGTCGGCAATGTGTAAGTAAGATGACAGCCTGTATTGAGTAAATACGTGAAATTGCAAAAAATGACAGGAACATATACACATGTAACTAGAATAGTTTCTGCGAACAAACGTACAATTTACTTTAGCAAATATGTAGAAATTATCTTAGACATGCAATGTAAACAAAGATAAATTCACCCAAGGAGCAATTGCCAACCTAACGGTGGCTCTTCAACAGCTGCTATTCCCCAATAATCCATGTTTTGTGGTTCATCGTCTCCGACATCATCATTTTCATCCGGTTCTCCGTCGCTATGATCACGAATCGATGTACTGCTTGAACTTTGGGATGTGTTAACAGATAGTCGTTTACGTTTCCTGCGAAAACTGCGTCCATATGCGTATGAAATAGCATTTTTCAAATTCCTACCTTCCACGATAATATACATATGATTCCTCAGTGCACCTTTTCTATTCCATCCTGTCCCTGTATGCTGAACATAGCCATCACCAATGAAAATAGACTGTGAGGAGATTTGAATTTCTTGCATTTCCAAACAACATGAAATTATATCCTTTTAGTCCTGACAATAATGGGCAAAACGATGGGACCCAGGAGCTATCCATAAGCATACATCTTCATTAGCAGTTATAATTGTGAAGTAAACTGGTAACCAATTTTCCTGACGCCGAAGTCATTTTGACCATGTTGCGGTGGACAGTCCTTACCAGTGATCAATATTCGGCCCCCCATCGTTTGGAAATTTTTTCTACCGTTTACAATTAGTATCTAAACCAACAAGGCGCACAAGATTCCAATCCATAAGTTTAGTGCAGCACGATGTAGAGCTATCCATACATAATCACGATGAATTTCCATTTGAGTTTCAAGTATACTTCTTGTACTGGAGTAACGTCCAATCCCATTGTTTCTGTCATGTTAGTCATTTCCAGAATTAGTAGTGTCGATAATTGGACTGCAATGATATTTATTTTTCATCGTCTAGCGCCTATTCGCCTGGAAACCATGTTTGAATTTCGGCAAAAAATTCACCAATTATCTGTGAAGGAAATTCATGATTTTCTTCAAACTCTTCTATATACGTATTTCTCATATCTTCATCCACGTCGAAAGGATTAAATATACTCTCCAGAATGCAGTACTTATACCTACCCAATTGTTGTTTCTTCCTGCAGAAGTAAGCAAGTCCACAGATTCCGCCAATATTCCTTCTTTAATGGAACCATTTCCCTGAATCTGTGTGATCCCTGTGAAGTTCCATATGTTGTTATTGCATGTAACCAGCCCACGTCTAAGCGATATATCTCAGCGGCGTGTCTTCTTCCATGTTAACCAATATGGGATTCTTTTCCTTTGACTCCTGTTTTTTCGCTCGAATTTCTTCCTGATCACTACTCTGTCGGTAAAAAAGTTCACGTTGCTGCCTTTCCTTGCTTCTCTTATGTACTGGAATAATTCCATAGACACGCATTCCTCTTGTTTTCTTTCCTATATTTCCACAATCATTACTTTCTTTGAAAAGTACTGCCTTAATTTCATGACAAGTCTTTCATGGCTAGCACTTGCACTGGTAACCTATTTTCTAGACCTATTTCCAATAACATACTCGAAAAGTTGCATGTGATTGCATGTGATTGCATGTATATATTGCTTCGGTGTTCGTGTATCTGGGATGACAACTTTCATTAGTTCCTGCCTTGTCTTCGGAACTTCTCCTTCTGGTAAATCACATTCACTTTCCGCAATTCCTTTCAACAATTTCTTCATGTTAAAAAATAATTATCAAGCAGATGAAAGATAGTTGAATCAAATTTTCCCTTTGGTGGGCTACCAAAATAAGCTTCAGCTGCATCAAATAGGTACATTATAGTCTCCTCCGTACCATTGATTAGAATCACACCGCCCAAGTACGTCACCTATCTTTTACCAGAATCTTGCCCAGTTCCAAACTGCGAAATTTCACTGGTACTAAAAAAGGGTTCGTTTGTCAAACAATTTTGAAGGCATGGGTGAGACTGGCAAAATCAATCGACATTCGCCTAGTCAGTACAATGATGTCACCGCACATATTTTACAACTCAACAAAATCAACATTCAAAGTTCTTTCTACAAGGAACGAAGGATTTTCTCCTGTTACTCAAGAAACAAAATTTACGGCAGATGATGAACCAGTCACTATCGAAAAATTGGTGTCCAAACAAGCTTGGAATAGAAAAAACAGAGCAGACAAAGCATTTCGTTAATTGCATCTTCATTTTTCACCAACCTACACAACATATTGTGCACAATTTCGTTGTACGACCCCGACGCCAAACATGGAATCAACTCCATTGCTGAAACATTTCCTTTCCGATCCGCATAGTTAAAAATTACCGTAATGCTTTTCCGGTATACCTGGTCATGTCTTCGAGCCTCTCAACGTATCCGTTCCAATTAGTAAGACCATGGAAATTATCGTGGACGTTGATGATAATATTTCGCCTTCCGAGGAAACTGAAACAGATAATGGTAAACGTGAACGTGAACGTGAACCGTCTTCCGAACAAATGGAAAGAAATATGAAGAAATCTAAGGTTGGTGGCAACAAATAAATGGAAATATCCTCAAACCAATCTTCGGATATACCGACAGAAGGTAAGGAGTAATGTGATGTCGAACCAGCAGCTTCAGGTAAGCTGACTACAATGGGATTGAGCGCGATAGAGATGTTGAAAATAAGTATGCAGAATTACTGTTGCTGCTATGACTGCGATTTTCAGTCCCTTCCTGACACACATGAAGATGCTATGGTTCAGACTCTACAAGGTAATTTCCATCTAGTTCTAAAAGACCTTCAATACAACATTTAATATATCATCGACTATCCTAATTCAGATCATGATCAGTTCACGGTAGAAGAAATGAAAGCTTTGGGAGATTTATCAGAAAAGATTTTGACACCAGGAAGTCATGCGCATATTTTTGTTCGGCAATGTAATTTTCTTCCTTTGTTCAACAAATTAATTCGAAGAAGGCAGTAATTTCATTGGAAAACACCGAAGATGATGAAATTGGAAAAGGAGACAATACTGAAATAAGAGTACTTAGAGTGGAGGAAACACCGCTCCGTTACACAAAGAAAAGAAGTTACTATTCATCAGATCGAAGAACACCCCGTCTCACACATCTCTAAATGTTTGAACATGCAGTACAATTCTGTAAGAATGGTATTGTATGGGGTCACGCTTTGAAACGGATAAACTGCAGTCGTTCTGGGTTCATTACTTCTGTTCATCCTAGAACATTTAATGAAATGAATAACATCCCAAGGATCCCTATCAAGTAAAAGGCATTCCGTTCATCTCAGACGATATATTCCGGTCGAAGACCAATGCTCCGACCAGAGCAAAAGTCAAGACAGTCGATGATGGATATCATCCTCAAATTTACCGATCCTTGTGAGTCGTTTGTGGATCCATGTGCTGATACATTTTCTGTGGTACTTACATGTATGCTTATTCCAAAATATAGGAAAACTGTTGGTGGTTATATGGATGATAACTGTTTGGAATTCTGCTGGACACAACTTGTCGAAGTTTTCGCTCGTCAGTTACTCAACGATGAATCCTACATTGAGTGCATGGAAGAAGACCTACTTGCAGCACAAGAATATTTGAGAGAACTGGAAGTTACTGCCTTGAAAGAAGAAGGGATGTATGAGATATTCCTCTAGGACATACTAAAGTTTAGAATTTCCCTAAGCATGTTTGTCACTTAATTCCACAAGCTCTTAGAGATACATATGTATAAAAAATGTTTTCCCATACCGTGGGACAAGTGCAAAATATCATGGAAGCTAGAACTTGATGGCATAATTACAAATATATTGCTTGAAATCAAATCAGAGGCACTAGTTTTTCAATCAAACCATCCACAATCAAACATGATGAAGCTGATCTGGGGGTTTTTCACAGAAAAGACAATTGATGAATGTTTTCTCATTGGTCATTACTATGGAACATTTGTTGACGGAAATATCGGCGGGAGCCCATCAATTACAAAACAATATGATGAGGGTTCACTTTCAATATCTCAGTCATAATTCCTTAAATACAGTCACAATTGTTCACATAAATTCACGGCAAGTGATGAATCGAAAAAGAAGGCATGGATTGTCGTTGTGCCTTGGTTCATTCCAAGATAAATGAATGATTCCCATTAACTCCCTGGAGATAAATATTCCGCTAACGGCAGATTGAATAATCCAAGAACTGCAAATTGCGCTCTCGTGCAAAACAGAAAGTTGAGAACTGATGCGTCTGCAACTTTTTACCATACTTTGGAGATTCGTGCTTTATGTTCTATTGCAATTGGATAGAAAATTTTCATTGATTACGGTCCTGATCAAGTTCTCACGGTAAAGACAACTAGTTCAATTTTTTCATCATTCCCGTTAATTTATATTCAAGTTGTCTCTTCTTATGGACACTACATTAAATCCGTCTCACTATAACTACATTTAGTAAAATAATATAAATGATTTAATTATACACTATCAATTCCATGACATCCTATCACGGTACAGGCAATAATATCTACGATATATTCTGAGTATATAACATATACTTTATTACTTGTCACATGTCTAAGAATGGCAGCCTGTCATGTCACGGTACGATGCCCAGCTGTCGTTCTGAGAATATAATATTCCAATAGTCAGTTCGATCCGTTACGATGTGAACAATACATTTCGATTACTACAACACAACCTGTACACCTCGTATAAATAATGCTTGAACAAATTACCACACTCACCTACCAATACATGATTGTTCCTCACAATCATGTACGGGTAGGTGAGGGTAATAAAAGTGGAAATAGATCAAACTGTAGTACAATTTCTCCGTTTTCACAGTGAACTATATCGTAACGTAACCTATCTCCTACCCTTATAAACTTGAAATGCGCAAGGGTAGGAAATAGGCTACGTTTCCGCCTCCCCAAGTTGGGGAAGAGAAAATCTAACAACTAACAACTAAATCTAATAATTCATTACAAAAATTTATTCTACACAAATATAAAAAAGTAGATAACCATTTACGAGCCCGCGAGGACCAGGAAGTCATGTTATGCTTCCCAACCTCTACAAGATCGTAAACGATTTCTTAGCTTTCCACACTTGGGGAAAACAAAAAATAATGAGGAAATATGAAAAAGTAGGTGCGCTTTTACGATCTCGGGAGGTCCAGGAAGTCATGTTATGCTTCCCAACTTCCACAACATCGCAAACTATTTCCTACCTTTCCACACTTAGAGAAGACACAAGATAGCAAATAAAAAACTAACAACTAAAAACTAATAACGCAGACGATTTATCACCTTTCCGCACTTTGTGAGGATGGTAGTTACAAGAATGCTTGGAATGGAAAGGATGGGGATACAAAATTGTTGACAACTGATGCAAAGCTTCCGTTAAATTGACGTTTCACAACTATTCAATGTACGTTATATATATTTGTTGTGAAAACCCTTTCACCTCTTTAAGTTATTGTAACAGTAATCTGAAATAGCGAAAGGGTTTTTATAAATTTCCCAATGACGTGTTCACAACTGGAACACGTACCATACATATCCGAGTTGTCCCCACGTCGTTGGCCACCTAAAGTCATATACTTATAAAATCTCTGTCATTTCTCATCGATTCCAATTTCCTATTGTGCATCATTTTTTTAAACGTGTCCGTTAAATCTTGTAACGGACACGTTACATTTTTAATCTCTTACGTAAATGTTGAACATGTACCATAAATATCCAAGTTGTCACGAAGTCATTGGTTACATTACACTATAAGGTAATATCCTTATAAAATCTCTTC
>JAULBU010048672.1:0-13247 GCA_032358235.1 Odonthalia washingtoniensis | reverse complement strand
GTCGTTATTAAAGTAAAAGTCGTTTTTGGTCCAAAAGACCTCTTAAGAAAGCTTTGCCCGTCATACGACGGTTGAGGTGTGCATACAGCGCGCCGAGTACAGTAAGATACTGTACTACATGGTGTACAGTTGTCTTCTGACTCGTGGTCAGTCGTCCAAATGGTCAAACTATGCAAAACGTGAAAACGTGACAGCGTGAAATTGAAACGTGACCGAACGTGTGACGAAACGTGACGTAGTACGCTCCTCGGGGTTTGAGATCAGAAACACTCGTGCCCACAACAATCTTGACGGCAAATTGCACTACACAATTCTTGCGAAGAGGTGGCCGATGAATATTTTGAGTACCGTAGTTTGATTGGTAGTCTACTGTACCTATCAACTACACGCGACCTGATATTGCGATAGCGACAAGCATGTTGGCCCGTCATGTAAAATCTCCGTCTATGGAGCACCAAAAAGGTGTCATCAAGGTAGTAAAATATCTTAAGGGCACGCCGAACCATGGACTTAAGCTTTGTGCTGGAGAAGGAGACCATATGAGTGCTCACGTTGACGCAAACTGGGGTAGTGAGCCGGGAGCGGGTAGGTGATCTCGCACAGAGTTTGTGTTGTTTTACGGATCTGCAGCAATTCACAATACTACTTGTCTTCAAAAGGGTATAACGTTGAGTAGCACCGAATCAAAGTATGTTGCGTTATCGGAAGCGACAAAATTGATCATATGGATACGACGCATTTTGGAGGCGTTAGGGATGAAGCAGAGTTGTACCGGGATCTCTGCAGATAATGCAGGGACGTTTAAGTGGAGCACAAGTCATGTGGCTGAAGATTTTAGATGAAGCAAACATGTGGATTTGAAATTCCATCATGTGCGTCAGCATATTGAAGAGAAGTCGATCAAGTTGATAAAGAATAGAATGACAGAAATGGTTGCATATTTTCCAGCTAAACCGTTAGCAAGGTTTGGAATTGAAAAGGCATTGAAATCTGTAAACGTTGTGAGAAGTGATGGAAGGAACGTAGAGGAGGAGAGCAGCTTATAAGGTGATGAAATGTTGCACGTGCATTCTGCCATGTTCGCAAGGAGAGATACTGGAGTTATGTATTCCAAAGTGGCAGGAATGAAGTAGGGAGGGAGGTGTGCGCCGCCGAAGGCGGTTAACCCACTGCTGGCGCCGAAAAATTAGAGTGTTTACATTGTAAGCTCTGTAAGGAATGATATGTAAGGTATGCTTACCGTCATTTATTGAGTGGGCGTATGTTGATTGAATTGACACTAGTGAACTCCACGGTGAGACGTAGCTAGTTGTTTGTTGTATTTTATTTTATTTAATTAGCGCAACAAGTATGTTGAGGAACAATTAAACAAAGCAGTGCACCTGGGTTATTCATCTCTTTCTTGCAACCTTTTCTTATTTTATAATTCACCGCTTCACGTATGGCATCGGGTGTGACATACGTTCGTAATAAGGATTGAACGGCTTCCAGTCAGCAATTGACACCACCGGAGTGTGCTCCGTTTCTAGTTGATCGGAACTGTTTCGCAGCCTTCCCAGTGACAAATTGAGGGAGGGGTACGTATGCCTGTGCCTCTGTCAAGCCTAGTATGTCGCACTCTTCCACCATTCGCGAGAGGAAGTAGAAAATTAATATTGGGTCTTCGCCCAAAAATCGGTGTTCTTTCATGGTAAGCTCTAGGCCCTCGAGGTGCCTGCGTAATTCACCAGTTGATGTACCTTCACGGCCGCCACGTGTGCAGGATAAACGATAGAATCGGTAGGATACCAACCGGTCGAAGGCCTGGCTTGAAGGTTTAAACTACGTCATTCCTTCTTGCTTCGGGCCTCTTTCACGTGAGAATAACAGTAGTGATAGGTCAATGACATCCCAATTTGGCCTGTGCTAGCGTCATCCTCTTCCGACAATGAAGAGTCGTATTCGGACATACTTCGAGATCCAGCAGACGATTTTGATTGCTACTAATGTGAACTTCGAGGACCTTTCTTAGTGTTGCGTTATGTATCACGATGTACCATAGCATCTCGTTGAAACTGTAATAGTAGACGTTGAGATGTATCTCTCTGACCCGGTATGGGGTTGTGCTCCAGTTTTACTTCTCCATCTCGAGAATTGAGTTTCATTATTGTTTTTTTGATTATCCATTCTCCAAGAGGGTGTTGACATCAGCACGTAAAAGTTTTACGGCTTCGGTAACTTAATCTGTTGGATATTGTATTTCGTTGTTGGGAAGTGCGAGCATGATAGCTGCAAGTTCGTCTTGAAGACTGTTAACAACGTCTTCGAACGCGAACTTGCGGACAAGTTCTCCAACCAATTTCTTGTTTATTTCTACAAACGACTCGTGAAGTCGGCGGATTCCGCAGCACAAATGCGCTGAACAACGGCTTCGTCAACTAGTTCGGCAGTTATTTTGGACAGATCCATAGGCTCGTGATTATCGGGAACCCGGAACATGATGCTGCACAGGAGTTGTTACGAGATCCAGTGGGCAGCCTTCAGGTGAATGACCGTGTGTTGCGTAATCCAAGAGTTTTAGGGATTCCCGTAGTCTTTTCAGTGTCCATCATTGATCAATTGCCACCTATTTTGTCTCTAGGCTGGGAGATCAGATGTAGTGAAATGTACTTCCAGAAAGAAAGAAATTAAAACGGTACTAAGGTTTTTCGAAGTTCTTGTTTCATTGTAGCTCGTGTGGACAGTGTACTCCACCAAAAATAGGAGGTAGTATGGTACTGAGTATGTAGGTTGCTGTTGTCACGGTGCGCGCAAGGTGCCATTGTACTTGAAAGACGAAGTTGGTCGGATGGTCGTAAGATGCGCGTCAAAACGGATAGCATGATAGTCCAAGACCTACTCCGCGAGGGGAAAGGCGGTTGGAGCGGTTATCAAAGTTGACGCAGCTAACTGTCGCCGGTTCGTATTCACACTTCTTAGGCGGAGGAGTGGACTAACGCTGGCGGAGCGGACGTTCTGCCAGAGCCGAAGGAGCTTTGTCGATTGCGACGAATGCAAGTGCGAGGGTATATGAAGTCTGAGAAAAGCTTGTGTTTATTATCATTAAGGGAATTCAGGGCCAAGAAACCCCTTAAGTAGACTGCACCCGTCGCCTGATACGAAAGGAGGGGCGTACAGTACATCAAGTACAGTAAGGTGCTGTACTGGGTGTACAGCTGTCCCGAAAACACGTGGCCGATGGTTCAATCGCTCGAATTAGGCTAAACGCAGAAAACGTGACAGAAAAACGTGGCAAAACGTGACAAAACGTGACAAAAGTGTGATAACTTGGAATTGAGCTCACCGTCGCTTGGTTGACGGCCAATTGCACCACAGATGCCCCTCTGGCCACAGGCAGGAGTATAGAAGGTGGGGCGAACAGTACACTTCCAGGGGGCAGAGCGGCGTGGGCAGGAATTAGCGTAGTTCATAAGAAGAGCCCAATTGTAAATTGTAAATTTTAAAATGAATTAATCTAGGTTGATGTTCGTTTCATTGATGAGGAATACAATATTCTGCGGTGGAGGATAGGAAAGGGTCAGAGGTGCAGACGGAAGGGTGAGATAGATGGGGTTGGTCGGAACGCTTGCAAGTGGAGGGTTGAAGAGATCAGGGGTAGAGGTGGGGGTGCATATTACATGGTTGTTTGAGGAAGATACATGGAAGGAGGATCAGAGGGGAAAGAGGCGCGGTAGAGGAAATTTGCGCTTGAGAGGTGGAAGGAAGTGGGGGCGAAACTGGAGGGGACGGGGCTGTGGTGGTAGAGGAACAGTGGAATTTTTGAGGTTTTTGACAAATGCGGTGCTGGGCGGATCTTCGTCTGGGATCTGAGTCGGGATGACGGTGGAGGGAGGCAGGGGAGAAAGATATGTAGATATTTGAAGTGATGCTTGCGTTTGTGGTGGTGCAGTAAGGAGGGAAGTGGATATCGGAGGATCGAGAGTAGCACCCCATGGCGTCTTAGAACTGGAAGGACGGTGGGCCATTTTGATGGGGAGAGGGTTGAGGGAGTATTTTGATGGTTGAGGATGGGAGAGAAGCAGAATATCGAAACGAGAATTGTGAATGGGTTGAAGGTGAGAAGAAAGTAGGGCATTGCAGTGGGGGAATAATTTATTTGTACGGAGAATAATTGAGTGAACGGTCAGATCTGAAGATTTGATGAGGTTGTGCCTTGGGGAAGTTTGGGATGGGAGGACAATACAACGCAATAAAAATGCATTTCGTCATCAGTGGGATTCTGGGTGGAATTAAGTAGTTGATCCACGGATATTGGCTAATGATATGGAATTAAAGGCCTGTAGTTGGCGACAAAAACATTTTTGTCGCCGCCACATCCTGACAGCCTTTAATTTTTCTATCACAGTCGACCTTCCAGGTTGCAAACTGTGGTGTGGCCTTGCTCCTGGACACCACTGTTGGACTCCCGGAACGTGTCTTCTTGAGAAGGAGACTTAAGGCGATACCTCGGCCCCGACTTTGTATGCCCAAATCTTTTGGTTTGCTGGAAGAGTCGGGCCCTACTACGGAGGTAATGATTGGTCTACTAAGGAGGCGGGTGGAATGGGCGTTTCAAATTTGAAAATTTGAAAAAAAACAATCCTAAAAATCCGCATAAATGAAGATTCATGGATACATCATGCTCTACGTCATGACACGTGTCGAGGTCAACAATGCATCATCAATTGCATGAAGCCTTATGCATGTTTTCAATTCTTCACCAAACAAATGATCCGTTTCAAGCTCTCTTTCCTCGCTGAAATTCCTCACCAGTCTCACCAACAGTCTGTTCAACCACCTCTCACCTTTCATTAACCCCCCTTCATGCCATCATACACCCGCACCAAGCAATTCAATCCACAAACAGTCCCATAAACTTTTCCAAAAGCAACAATGGCCACAGCCGCCGCCACTGCACCACTCATAACAACACCCACGTCAACGACAAAAGCTCTTGATGCAGCTATCAGTCGTTTGGAACAAATACCAGCTGAACCTCATGTATTGGCATCCGCCGCAAGAACACTGACACGTCTAGCAGATGAAGCTGAATTAACAGCATTAGAAACCTCAGACTATGCATCACGAACAGCATTACTCCGTCGCGTTCAAGCTGCCAGAGTAGCAGCACATACAGCACGTCAATCAGCTCGTCAACATGCATTAAAAACGTCACGTACAACTTTACTACCATCTACTACACCTGAAGTGTCGAAAAGTGCGTCTCAATTAACGCAAGATATAAATGATACACTCAGAAGAACTACATCTGTAGTAGCTGATGAAGTTAGTAGATCAAGAGCTGCTGGAGACGTAGTACAAGATTCTACTAATAAATTAACGAAAACAAAATATCAACATGATGTCTTAGGCAGTGGGATTGGAAGTGGCAAAAGAACTTTACAGAAATTAAAACGTTCTGAAACTGCAGCCAATGTTGTTGTCTTAATTAGTTTTGCCTTCTTCTTTGCAGTTGCTGGATATGTCGCAAGTCAAAAACTCAGGTCCAGTTTTGTCGCCTCGGTTGTTTTCAGACCGGCTGCTTCAGCAGTGAGGTTGCCATTTTCAGCTGTTTTTAAGACAGCGAAATGGGGAATGAATGTTGGACGTCGTCGAACTGCTGAAGTTGAAGGAAACAGTGGTTTGATCAATGTTTCAATAAGAAACGAGGATGGCAATGGGTTGAAATCATTGGAGAAATCCAATGATCTCGATAATGATTCTGTCAGCAAAAAAGACGAGTCTTTGGACTCGGATTCTACGGCTTCACACTCTTCAGAAGATAGTCATTTAGTTGTTGATCAAAGTACCAAATATTCGGATACAGATACAACGGATGACAAGGAATCTACAGAACAGGACGATGCACTGCCACCCACAGAATCAGCGACAGGTTCTAAATCGAGGGATTCAGATCCCGTGGACAAATCCAAAGAAGACATATAACAGTGTCTTCTACCATTATCCACTCACCACCACCCCAGAATGAAAAACAGAGCAAAACAAGCAAACAAATAAAAACATACCCCCTTGACTAAACAAGACCCCTTTGAGTACAATCAATTTTCTTTTAGTTTATTTTAGTTCCTTAATTGTTCCATCTCTCTCGTTCCTCTGCATCCAAATCATCAATTTCAACATCCTCCATACTGACTGATTTTGCAGCAAGCTCTTCTTTCTCTTGTCTTTTTAATTTGTCGGATTCTTCTTTCTCCTGTGCTCTCTTTTTAAATTTCCTTCTGAACGATCGACCTCTACTAAACACACTTTCGACAACAGTATTTTCGGTCTCTGCCTTTTCTCTGATAGCTTCTGCGAGCGGCTTACTAACGTGATCATAAAAATGATCAGTCTTTCCACCGCGTCCCGCACGAGCAGTACGTCCAATGCGGTGTATATAAGCGACAACATTAGAAGCAAAATCAAATTCCACAACTCTAGTCACGATACCAAGATCCAAACCTCTTGAAGCTAGATCGGTACAAATAACTAATTTGATAGAGCCATCGCTGAATTTTTTTACAGCATCTTTTCTTCCGTTTGCATCGACAAATTTATGTAGTTGAACGATTGTACCTCCGAAATTTTTCATTACTTCAGGTGTTGCTTCAATAATTTCAGATATTCTCGATGCTGTATCAGCCTTTGAACAAAATACCATCACTCTTTCTTCAATAGTATCACTACTGACGCAGTCATGTTGTAAAATATGTAAGAGTTTTTGTATACGTTCTTGTTCTGTTGGTATGAAAAACCAACGTGAATTTAAACTATCATTTCTTTTATGCAATGCATCCGTTTGTATTGATCTCACAGTTGGATACCGTCTTTTCATCCATGTTATGATGGACTTTACTTTTTCTCCTGTCCAGTGTGGGAATGTAGCACCTACAAATACAAGACGGTTTGCATTCTTTTGTCTTTCTTCACCGTTACGTCTTGTTGCAAATGGTTTCATACCTGGTTGATCCAAGACTTTTTCAATATCTCTTAAGAATGTTCCCGATAATAACATATCAGCTTCGTCTACGATAATAAGTTTGTCACTTGTAGCAGTCGGTCTTGAACTCATGCGCAAATGTTGTAATAATGCTTTGGGTGTAGCTAACACTATACGAACATCTGAACTATATGAAGAAGCATCGGTTAATGTACCACCTGATAAAATTAGGTGGGATGGTGGTGATTGAAAATATGTTGAAAGGAATATTGATATTTGCGTACATAATTCACGTGATGGTAAAAGAATCACTGCTCTTAAGGGTAGATTCGGATGCTTATTGCATATGTCGATGAATGGCGCTAAATACGCAAGGGTTTTTCCACTCCCCGTTTCGGCAGCGAACATTAACACGTCATCAACATCCTCAGAAGGACGTGGTGGAATGGAAACCTCGGATTCGGAGGAGTCAGAAAATTCGGAAACAGCGAGGAGTGTGCGAATCGAGGACGAGTAGTCAGCTTGTACGGATAGTCCATGTAGAAGGGTCGGTATTACAATAGCTTGTGCCTTTGTTGGTATGGTCAGTCCATATGCTGAGAGACTTTCTGATACGGTTGTTGATAAACCAAGTGAGGTGAATGTAACATCTTCCGCAAACATAGACGACGACGATGAAGATGATGACGTGTCATTGTCAACGCTGTCATTTTTAGCAACTTCATCATGGAAGGTAGAAGAAGGTGATGCAGACGAGGAAGTAGTGGTAGTAGAAGAAGAAGAGTTTGTCTGAACGGTCGTCATGTTACAAAGTGGACGAGAAGAAAAAGTTGGGTGGAGTGATTGTCGTTGTAAGAGTTTGTTAAAGACAAACGGAGAAACTCGTGAAGAAACTGAAGTGTGCGTGACAGGTAAACATACTACTGCTCTGAAAGAAGGGACGACAACGACAGGTCGGAGGAGAGTGGGAATGAACGTGACGTTCATTTTCTTTCTGATTAGAGCGTTGTTGTGTCTGAGACTTTTAGGAGACTTCTAGGAGGCCGTGAATACGCGCCAATTCGGGTGAGATGACGGATCAATTTTATAGATTGTTGGGGACGAAGGACCGTGGGAGATCAAAGTATCAAAGTTTAAAATAAAATTTCACACAGCAAGAAATTTCAATAATTTCAACAATTTCAACGGCTGTGGACGAGGGTGGTCCCAAAATCATCAAAAAAATGTTTGATAACTGTTTGGTATTGAGTTCCATTCTTGCGCAGAGGGAATGCCAATCTTCTCTGTTATTGTTATCGTTTGAAGTGTGTGCCCTCCGAAGAGGACACGAGTGGGAAGGGAGAATTTTGCGTATTTATACTCATCTAAAAACGTCATTACACGTGTACATTCAAAGTGAAAATGCTTGATCACCATGGCGTGAGTTCAATTCCCATTGTTTGTTCTTTTTCTTTTTCATTTCTCACATCGGCGGCGCCCACAGTAAAAAGAGGAAAACTTTTTCGATGAACATGAGGTGAATTTTTCATCGCAAAATTGTTTTGCGATGAAAAAATTTATTTGCGACTGGTTAGTTGTGAGGCGAGGCGGCACATTATGAATTCGAACGTTTCGAGTCGAATTCTGATAATACTTTGATGGTTCTTTTATTTATGGGATTATTTGGGTATGGATGGGGGCACGTTTTACCACTTCCTTGAAAGTTAACGATAAACATAAATAAATCAAATCAAATAAACTAATCCACCTTCATGACAAGTGTACATCCTTCTTCCCCCCCTCTTTAAGTCATTCTTCACTCTTCTCTCTTCTCTCTTCTCTCAAGGTAGAAAAATTGTATATATAATAATACAGTTAAGACAAAATAATAATATAAAGATGGTTACGTCGCCCCATTGCTCACACACAAATACTAGTTCCATCATTTTACAATTCAGTATCCGATGAGATCGGTTTGAGTAGTGCATGACTACCATACTGACAAGGAATAACGCCACTTCGTTCAGCTATAGGTTCATTAGGTTTAGGATATCGTTCCGTAATCTGTCTACACATCAAAGTATTTCTATTAATTGGTTCATCACTCCATCGTCTTCTAAATCCAAAACAAGCTCTGAACACACAAGTATTATCCGACTCGGCAGCACCAACAAGACAATCAGCATAAGTTGCAAACTCACAAGGTATTGCTCCAGCATGTTGACTTTCCAATGCAGAAATCTCTATTGTTGCGCATCGATGATGATCTTCTGATGTACCTTGTTTAATTACGAATGATTTATTCACTATGAATCCGGGAGAATTTTCAAACAATGATAATTTGTTATCGTAAGTGATGAATGAAAATCGAGGCTTATCATGGTACATTGGAGCATCATGACGATGAGATAAAGCTCCTATCATTTCATCGTTATCAGCTTTGATTATATGACGTAGTGATGTTGATTTGCATAAATCCGACTTGCTGTACATTTCGTAATGCACTGGTTCATCGTGAATGGCGTAGTGAATTGGTCCTCCTCCTTGTCCCTGTATATGTATATGTATATATGAGGCGTACGTGAAAATGATACGTTAGTTAATTCATTAAAAAATGGAAGTTACATCAACGATTTTTAAGGAAGAAATGAGAGGGAGAGAAATATATATACTGGACGTACGTTGATGTTTTGAAAGAGTAAGCCAATGATAACGGGTGTGTCGTTGGACCATTGATTAAAAACAACAGAGCCCCAGACGCCATCGTCGTCGTAAATGACGGCACTAGCTGTACGTCTGTCATTATAACCTGCTGTATAATTTTTTTGGTCAGTAACTGCACTCATGAAGAGCGCGAAAGAAATAGTGAGATAAAGACCAAGCTCCACCATCTTCAACAGAGAGAGAGAGAGAGAGAGAGAGAGAGAGAGAGAGGTGGAACTAAGAGAAAAACAATTGAACCAACAGCCACCACAGGAGAGGTTAAGAAGTGGCAGAAGAAAACGTGAAGGAAGCAGAAAGAGTTATGCTTGAAAAAAAAAACTTATTTGTTGTTGTATGATCTGAGAATACCGCGAACAGAACAGAATAGAGGGAAGTTGAAAACGAAAAGGAAGTAAATAACGTTGGCGTCGGGAAGAGAAGAGAAGAGAAGAGAACATGGGAAATTAAAACACACGGCAAGATAATAATAATTATGAAAACAAAAATGACATTGGGGAAGGTCATGTACAGGGGCATAGAAACAGAGTGTTCATACAATAAAGTTTTAAAGGGAGGTCGGAAACTATTCAGAGGTTCTTATTTCGAGAGAGACATTTGAAAAGGCTAAAAATTTCGATTAAAGTAACATGGAAGAAGAAGAAACAAGAGGACAAGAGGTGATGGATGGCATGTCCAACGTGTGAGACGGAAAGCAACCAAGTATTATTTTGTCGAAATGTAAAACACAAGAAATACGAAATAATTAGAATGAATGGTCGTTTTGCAGAAGAGGACGAGGGGTGAAACAGCTTTTTTGTCCGAAGCATTAGTCAATTTCAGATGTTTTTTCGCAGCGTTTGCCTTGCCCTCTTTGTCTTATCCAGAAATAAAGTAATCACCATGTTTATCATTATTTTTTGTCCAATTTTTACCATCTTCAATTTCAATTACTTCATTTATCTCCTCTCTTCCACGGCGGCCTCTTTTTATTTATTTTTTTAACATCATTTCTGTGTTTCCCCCCATCACCGCCGAATTGCAACTGCATTTTGCATTGGAGGAACACGAATGTCGAAAAAATAGAGACAAAAAAATACGGTGTAGGTTGGGTTGAGAGAGATTTTTTTTTTTCCAACACACGACGAACATGTCATCCGACACTGCGAGATGCACCTTTTTGACATCCGACAGTAGTGGAATCATTGTTCCCGCGCATTGTGTGGAATGTGATCCACACGTGTACAATACAGTAATAATCATATCATACACCTCGTCACCAACTTGTTGCTTTGATCGCAGCAAGCATACCGAAGTCGATCAATTATTACTACATGGCGCCCACTCTCATCGCTCTCCTTTACGTTGTCGTCTTCGTCATCTTCGTCGCCAGTCATCATCACCATCAGTGCCATGCTGCATTGACCACCGCCGAAACGTCGTCATTGTCTGCGATCGCGTTTCACATCGATGTCCATCCTTCAAACATATATCTCCTCAATCGTTTAATATTACGTATATATCATCCGAAAAATGTATATCTCATTGATTACCATGTTTCTATTCCATCGACAGAGTATTATATTGCTCGAAATCCAATAAAAAATCATCCAAACATTTATGAACGACAGGCAGACATCATCACACCTCATGGAGTCACCCAACTTCTCAACATTCTTGATGCAATGGCATTTTTTATCAACCGTGCAGATTCACTTTCTTCTTCCTCTCCTTCTTCATTTTCTTATTTTATTCCACTGACTCCGTCAAGTTATCCAACACTTCCATCCGCTCATCTCCGCAAAATTTTAGATCTGAAAAAAAATCTTCAAAACAAAACAAAAAAATTACCAAATTTCTTTCATTTCACACATCCCTCTCAATTATCATACTTCTCACATGAAGTTGATACTCACTTTGTTGATCTAGCACTGTCATTCAATGTATCAGTCAATACAGATTCATTATACACTCATCGTTACCCACACCCAGACCGACATCGTCGAACTATCTCCCATATTTCTAGATCATATTCTTTTTTCATAGCTTCTGAACCACTTGTACGATACGCTGTTGACTCACCACAATCAACTCGTCTACTAGTCACATTATCCGAAACTTCTCATGTGTCTGATCGCTTCTTTGCTACTCTAGCCACCGTATCAGACAGTTCTGTCATCGGGCCTGTTATTCGTTCAGATTCTTTACATTGTATTGATTCTAATGCTATTGATGTGGATGTCAGAACAAGAAAATTGGAAAAAGGAAGGCATAAAATACCGGATTATAGACCACGTAAACCATCTCTGCAATTTGTCTTTAATAGCTCACTGTCAAGACCGTGTTTATTTGTGGGACCTTTCGATTCTTCAAAAGATAGTCTCACTGTGCTTGACAATATCGATCAGCGTTTTGGCGTTTCTCTACATGCTACTCAACTGAATGAGCAAAGAGATTCTCACTTTGAAAGTTTGCAACGCAGATTGGTCTCTCTGGTACACTCATAATGTAAATCGTTTTAATCAGATGAAGATTCTGTGCGTCTATACAAATTATCCCGAGGTTGTGCATTAGTTTATTTTCATCTTTATCGTGAAGAAAGTAAGATAAGCATTTAGTTGCGCACATTACCAACTCGTTGAAAACAAGAATATAACGATTATTAAAGAGGAGTATAAATGAAGGTCAAGATTAACAAGATTAACTTAAAACATCAGACATAGTACATGGAAAAGTGAGATGTATATAATATACAATGCATGAAATTTCTGAAAAAGGAGACCTCGAACTTGCGAGGAAAGCAATTGATTTATCTACTCGGCATCCGCATAATTCATCTGTCCATCCTCGTACGGTTGCTGTTGTTGACCACCTCGTTCATCACTATGCAAAGCATTGACTTTAGAAGCAGAGCTTTGAGCACGACGTAAATCATTAATGAACTTCAAAGCTCCTGTTTTCCTACATGATACTTTAGGTTTAACCCATTTCGTAGATTTCCGGTCTGTTTCAATATCAGCAAATACTTCACCTGAATCTAAACCCCATTCACTTGACATAATTCCCTTATTTTCTGTTGTATGAATCATTCCGTTGAAATTACCATTACAGCCATTATCATTATTCAATCCCTCAAGAGAAGACGAATTAACATTCATGTTTTTGGATGCTGTTAGTGGTTGGAAAATACGAGTCGCACATGTTATCGCTTCTTCGCCAGGTGTTAATAATGTTTTTGCTAATGGCATAAATACGGATCTAGCAGGTTTGAAAATGCTAGTTTTGTCATTCGGCGAACTGGTGGCAGATGCGGTGCACGTTACTGGAGATGAAAAATTGATCATTTTCGGAGTTTTGTTCGTATCATCGTCACTGTTGTTTTCATATTTCTTCTCGTGGTTTTCACAGTCGTCGTCGTACTTCTGTCCTTCGCGGTTGCCTGTTGTCGTAATCTCTGTCTGATTCATGGGTGGTGGTTTGTTTGCAGATGATGGAGTTTCCAAACCCTGTTCAAATGTATTATCAGACATTAGTGATATCGGTGATATGAAAAATTCATTCTGTTCGTCACCTATTTTCGAATCCGACTTCTCTTCCTCAACCTTCTTAC